>JACEIK010009240.1:17359-48105 GCA_018107945.1 Datura stramonium
TTTTCTGCCAGTAAGGGCTACCTTTTCCGCCGAGGATTACGCTGAGCTGTATATCAGAGAAATAGTCAGGTTGCATGGTGTTCTAGTGTCCATTATCTCCGACAGAGGGGCGCAGTTCACAACTAAATTCTGGAAATCATTTCAGAGGGGCTTGGGGACGCAGGTTAACTTGAGCACAGCTTTCCATCATCAAACAGATGGGCAGGCAGAACGCACCATTCAAATGCTCGAGCATATGTTGCGAGCATGTGTGTTGGATTTCGAAGGTAGCTGGGATGAACATTTACCACTCATTGAGTTGGCCTATAATAACAGTTACCATTCAGCCATTCAGATGGCGCCTTATGAGGAATTATATGAGCGAAAGTGTAGATCTCCAGTTGGTTGATTTGAGGTAGGAGAATCAGCATTGATTGGGCCAGATATCATTCATCAGTTAGGGGAAAAAGTAAAGCTTATCAGAGAACGTGTACTGACTACTCAGATCCGCCAGAAATCTTATGCTGACGTGCGAAGTAGAAATTTGGAATTTAACATGGGTGATTGGGTGTTTCTGAAAGTTTTGTCGATGAAGGGTGTAACGAGATTTGGAAAGAAAGGAAAGCTCAGCTCGAGGTTTGTTGGGCCTTATCGGATTCGCCGAAAAATAGGCCAAGTGGCATATGAGTTAGACTTGCCTCCAGAGTTAGAATCTGTCCACCCATTTTTCCATGTATCAATGCTTAGAAAGTGCATAAGAGATCCCTCCAGAATTGTCTCAATCCAACATGTTCAGGTTACAGAGGAGTTGGCCTATGAAGAAGTTCCAGTAGCCATACTAGACCGGCAGATCCGCAGATTAAGGACTAAAGATGTTGCTTCTGTCAAAGTATTATGCCGTAACAGGAACCGAGAGGAAATGACTTGGGAAGCAGAAGAATATATAAAAGCCAGATACCCTCAGTTATTTCAGACTTAGTTAGTTAGAGGTATGTTGAAATTGCTGTTTTATGAGTTTCTATATATTCATGTGTATGAGTGAGATGTTGACTTCAGTTTATTATGTAATGGATGCTATAGTATTATATGGGGTACCTGTATTGGACTTTTCTGCATTTCAGGATTTTTGAGATAGTCCATATTACAGGGAAACTTTGCCAAAATTTTTCCAGAAAAGGTAGAGCAAGTTAAAATTTCTGTAAACGGAAGTTAACATTTGAGGATGACTATTCTTAAGGGGGGAAGGATGTTACACCCTGTAAATTCTTGAAACTTAGTTGGCCTATTCGCATGTTGGTTAAGAATTTTAAAATGCCATATGTGCGAGAAAAGGGCCCGGGGAGAGACCGGACAAGCGCCAAGTCGGAGCGTCGCAAGGCAAATGCGACTTATAAATCGCATTCGACAAATGCGACTTAAAGTCCCCAAGTATATAAGGCCTCCCACTTCATTTTTAAGTCATTTCTTATATTATTTTCAATGAAAACGACCAGAAAACAGAGAGGGCGAAGGGTTAACATAGATTTCCATTCGATTACACCGTCAAACGCAGTCACAACTCAAATTAACTTTGGGTACCGAAGTATAAAGCTGCAAGGAGCATTCCTACGGAGTTAGTTTCGCGAGAATCGCCCGGCGAAGCAGTGACCCGCCGAGTCAAAGTGATTGGAATTGCTCCAAAATAGTCTTAATACACTCCCGGCATTAAAGTATGTATTTCTCCCTTCTAGACTCCCGAGAAATTGCAAGTTTTCGGCCGTTCTTTGATAAGTCGAAGAATAGATAGTAAATATATTTGAATGTATGGTTTATCTAAAAAAATAATAGTAGAATTAATTTTATTCCTTCGTGAATATGAATACAGTTGGGGAAATAGCTGAATATTACTCGAGCTACACTAGTTAATCACGAAGCCGCCCAGTTAAGGTATGTAAAGTCAGTTTCTTTCGGTAAGCCAGTAGTTCCAGTATAGTAAAAAGGTACAAATTCCAGTAGAATGTTTCAGAAGCCGTATATTATGTTCAGTATGAATTTAGTAACGCCTGTTAGAAATATTAACTCGTATTTAGCATGGAACTTAGTTGAATAACATGATTTTCAGCAGAATATTCCAGCAATATTATATCTTATTTCAGTACCAGATTCAGTACAACATGTCAGAGAATATATATATATATATACAATATTATTATCAGTTTCAGCATGTATTGTATGCAGTATTATTATCAATTGAGACTTACTTGTGTTGTTTTGGGCTGCATTACCTAGCATCTATGACCGCCCCAAGGTTGATAGCTGTATCGGCTCGTCTGCCAGAGGGCGAGGATACGTCGCTCTATGGAGTGGCATGTCATCTGCTAGGGACGAAGATGGGATGCTAGTTTCCCCGTATTATGCCTTGGTCAGCTTTTATACACCCGCGTCGAGCGCTTGCGCCTGGGGTGTTTATTTCAGGAGTCCTTTGGACTCAGGTATAATTATAGTCAGGGGCTCAGCAGGCCCAAGTGCATACCCAGGGAACCGGCAAGATGCTTATAGTTACTAGGGGAGATGGGATGACCGGGGTAGGGGTATAGATTGTGTGATGATTCTACCTTCCAGCTTATGGGGGCAAGGTAAGGTTCATGTGTGTTATGTTATGCTATGTTATGCTAGATATAGATGGATAGACAGTACAATGCCACGTTAGCATGTACGACTCCTACTCCTTTCAGTGTAGTTAAGGACAGTCTTGAATTCACATTTCCAGTCAGTTACAGTCTGTTTCCTTATTAGTTCAGTTCTATCAGTTTTATTGTTTACATTCAGTACTTTCATTTGTTGCTTTGAATACTCAGTACCAGCGGTACTGACGCCCGTTTGGGGCGCTGCATTACTTTCCTGTAGGTACTCATAGACGAGGAGCAAATCCCTCGTAGTTCCAGCAAGCATACAGCGCCTTCATCTCCTTTCATTTGGAGCTCGAAAGACAAAGGTTGACTTCCCTTTTATTTGTACAGTATGGGTAGGCAGGGGCCCTGTCCCGACCATCTTGCTATTCTTAGAGGCTTGCAGATTGTATATATTCCCTGTGGTTAGCTGTGTAGTCCGTGTGGGGCCATTTGTGTGTTTCAGTTTTATGCAGCGGCCGTGTGGGGCCTTATTCAGTTGGTAGTGGTGACCTTTTCGGTCACATAGTAGCTTGGTACTTGTTTTCATTTCTTTGATGAACTAGTAAGCATGGTGGCCTTGTCGGCCCGCATAGGTTCTCTTATGTTCAGTTGTTCTGGGTAGCTGTTATATTCCTATAGGTGGCTATAGGCCTTGTTGGCCGGAGGCTATATTTACAGCCGTTATATAGCCCGTTGTTTGCATAAATCCAGAATTAGAGCCAGCAGCTGGCACCAGAAGTGCTTAGGCTCAGTAGTCCAGCAGTCCATATCCTAGTAGGGCAGCAGGTGCCAGTCATGCCTCCCAAGGCGGGGCGTGACATTTACTATGCGAGCTCAATCATCCCACCAAGGGTAAGTACTACCTCATTAAAAATTAACAGCAGTACCTACATTATGTTAAAAGCAGAGGGACAGTTTCGCAACTCCATGGATGACGACCCGCATAGACATTTAAAAAAATTCTTGGAAGTGTGCAACCTTCATAAGAAAATAATATTTTTTATGATGGTATCCCGCTAGAAATGTTAAAATACTCATTAGCTGGTGAGGAAAGGGATTGGTTGCATATATTCCCTCTAAAATTAATTCATACTTGGCAAGAGTTGGTGAGTGTCTTCCTGATGAAATGGTTTCTGCCTAGAAAAATGGAGAAGAAACGAGATAAGATATTTTACTTTCGAAGGTTATTGGGTAAACAGTTTGTTGAAGCATTGGAGAGATTCTGGAAATACATCCTTCGGGCACCCAATCATGGGTTCTCAAAGCATATCTCGATGAAGAGGTTTATATTGTTCTAGATGCCTTGACACGGTCCATTTACAACAACACTGCAAGTGGATTCTTTAAGGATAAGACATTCAACGGAATTTCCATCATCTTGGGAAAAATAGAAAAGCAAAACCATGCTTGGTATGGTGGGAAACAAAGTGCAGGAATCAATGTTGGGACTCCTTCTTTATCTGATTTGATAATATGATAGACACTATGGCAACTAACATAACTCTCCTCACAAAAAAGTTAACTGAGTCATAGTTCAAGAAAGTGAAGGCTATTGATGAGATCGTGAACAAAGTTCAATATGCGCATGGATGTCCTCCTCCTACTCAATATCAATCATTGCCAGAGCCGCAACCTTCCCAAGTGGAATTGCCAACTATGTTGGCAACTCATACAGTGGCTATAGACCATAGTATCAGTAGGGCCAGACCTCGTCTTCGTACCAAGGTCAATGGAGACCTCAACCACAAGGTAAATATAATATTACCCTAAGAACAATTTTAATGGTCAATATCAAGAATGGCAGAACTATGGGAACTACTAGAATGGAGGCTCATCGTCTTATACTCCACCTAGAGGTCCTCCCTCTAACTCCTAAAATTGGAGGGAGGGTCCTTAACATGATCATGGCAACTTAAAGAATGAAGGGATGCTAGAAAAGGTGCTTGCCAAGCAAGAGACAATGTATGCTTTTCTCAAGAGTATCACAGAGATTGTAGGATCTCACATAACTTTCATTTAGGAATTAGAGCAATAGGTGAGGGACCTTTCCCATGATAAAAATCCCATGTTAAAATTCTATCTCCTTAGAGACATAGTAGTGAATCCAAAAGGACATGTGGGATCTTTTAATGCTTAATGTATGACCGTAGTCATTAAGAGTAGGAAGATTGTGCAACCTTTTAATGAGAAGGTTGAAGATAGTATGATCGAGGACAAGTCTAAATTTGTGATTGAGTTGTATGATATAAAAGAGAGGCCCTAGAAGCCTTGTATTGTTTAGGTAGTTGAGGGTGGATCCAGAAATCCACCACGTGAAGAAATTTAAAAGTATGTGTCAGTTGCCTCAAAAGAGAGGGGAAAGGTAAGGGAGTAGTGGAAGACTTTGCAAAATACTTTTCACCACAAGTCCCTTCATTTCCATAAAGAATTTCTCAACAAGCCCTTGATCCAAAAGTGGAAAAGAATATTGAGAGGCTTAAGGAGGCAACACTCCTTTTCCCATTCATTGATGTCATAAAAGAGATGTCGGGGTTTGCTAAGTACTTGAAGATGGTCTTGACTAGAAAGCTGCCACGTGAGAAGGAGGATATCATTCCCGTGACCCATAGAGTGAATGTCATCATAGTAGGCACACGTGTTGAGAAGAAAGGTGACCCAGGAGAATTTATTGTCCCTTGCTGGATAGGTAGATATGATTGCTTGCATGGCCTTTATGATAATGGGAAAAGTATTAATCTAAGCTTAGGTATATGTATGTTTGAGTTTTAATGCCTGTTAATGGATTTTTTAACATGAAATTGGACTTGTCCAATCCATTGTCTGAGATTTGTGCAAAAATTGAAAATACCCAAGTGAAAATTTTCTATGTATCCCAATAGACTGAAGAATAGATGAACCGTCTTTCACAAAGACAGACCATCTTTCACAAAGATGGACCGTCTTCCGTTATGTAAATTGAACCCGTAAATATAAATTCTCTGAGTCAAAGTACGACACAATGGATGAACTATCCTTTCAAAGGATGGCTCGCACCTTAATTGTACATTGAAGCAGTATATTGAGATTTTCGAACATAGTTGATGGTACAGGGTATGATCCGTCCTTTGAAGGTCCGAGCCATCCCTTTGGCCATCTTGCACCTACTTTATATTGTTTCCAAGAGACCCCAAGTCTATGTTCTAACAAATTGGTGCATGATCACAGGTAAATATGACGCAAAAGAGCAATACTTAGGGGAGGCAAGCCAAACACGCTAAAGAGATCCCGCTTAGTAGACAAGGATGAGGAGGAATACTTGCCTCCAAGTAGCATGAGAGTTGAGGTGTCACTCATTCCATCAGCTAGGGTGGCATCAGCTGAGATGCCGACTGTAGGAAATTCATTCCAGTGCAGTGATGACCATGACAAGGCCCACTCTCAAGGGCCCTAGATAGAATCTCCTCCAGCAAGGTCGTCAAAGATGAGTCATCTAGTCAGACCTCCTCTCCCCTCTACAATAATGTTGAGACAAAAATAGGGGGAGGAGATGTATAAGATCAGATGGTCAGTCCAGGGCACAAGGGAGCGCTATTTGTAGTGTTGTGGCATGGTCAATTACAGAGTCCATCGGGGAATCACCGAGGAGAGGACTATTAACTTTGCAAGGTTGGAGGCATACCCCAATATTATGGAGTAGCTAAAATTTCAGCATTAAGAGTTCCTATTTTGACTAGTGGGTCAGTATAATCAAACACTGGTCCTAGAGTTCTGTGCAGTCTAGGAGGCGATCCTCATGAGGTCAAACCTAATGTTGAAGATGCAGATAAATGCCAATGAGATTAGTGATGATCCTTGGGGTTTTGATTTACCTCAGCCTGGAGGAGATGAATCGATACTACTTGAGTAAGGACTACCAGGTGGTGGACTTATCAGCTTATGATGAGATTACTAACAGAGGTAGGCGGGCTAGAGGGTGGATAGCTGATGTGATAGCTAGGGATATCCCAATTTAGACTTTATTTGATAAAACCAGCATCTTCAAGTGGGACCTCCAACTTTCTACCAAGTTTTGGTGGAATGTAATATGCAACAAGGTGTGCCCGATGAAGAGCAACAAAAAACTATCACTTGGATTGGCTCTTGTCGTGGCATCCGTTTTGGATAAGAGGAGCATTGATACTAGCCAAATGATTTGTAACAACCCAAAAGTCTTTAAGATAAGACCTGTCGGTTGAATTAGAGAAAATCAGGAAAAAAGCACCAGTATCACAGAATGAGTCAAGTAATGAGTCGTTGTAGAAAAGAACGACCCATTGTAATGCCTCATTGTAAGCCTCCAGTCAAGCCTCCCATAAACAATGAGACCAGCAACGACTCATTGGATGATCCAACCTGTCATCATAAGCAGTCGTTGAGTGGAGTCTAGTAAGGGGTCAGATATTGGTTTTGAGACAACAGATGGAAACTACAACTTGTTGTGTCATGTAACAATCCGTAGTATTGGCCCATTGGTAGAAGTTAGAAATTATGAAATTGAGGCTGTGGTGACGACGAGCGCAGTGATGAGTTATTTTTTTAACATAACGACTTGTCCTGCTCATTCGTTTGTCAAAGGAACAGAAGGATACCAAGAGTGCTCCAGATACAACGGATGGATCTAATGGGCCGCCGTATCCAACAACAACTCGTTGGATTGGTTGTTGTAGTTGCCGGTGTCCTTTTTCTAGATGAATCATTAAGGGAATTTTTGTTATTTTGAAGCTCCTAATCCCTAATCTATGTTGTTTTAAGCATGGTAAAGAGTTCTTTAAGGGGAATCTACTCCTAATACTCTATTTAGAAGATTAAAATCACTCAAGTATCATAAGAAAAAGCTAGGGTTCTTCACTTTCATCTTCTCAAACTCTCTTTAGGTTTCAAGCTATGTCAAGAAATCAATGAACCAAGGTTTGTGGGAATTGTCAATGGGGGTTTCTTCCACCCTCATACCCTTTTCAAATCGAAATCATGATCTCCCATTCCATGTGTCCTAATTTTGAATTCTAGGGCTAGGTTAGGTGTTGTTAAATTCCTCCATGATTTAGTCATGGGATTAGCCAATTTGACCGAATTGATTATTCTATTATTAGGGTTCGTATCTCTATTAAGTCTTCCATGATATTTAAATTTCTACGTTACAATAATGATTATGAATTTCTAGGGTTACATCCCTTTCTAATGAAATCCCATGATTTTCTCATGATACCAACTCTAAAGTTTTAGCTTATGTATTATGGTCATGAGGTATGATTTTTTTACAAGAATTATTCATGAACTTATGAATTTAGTGTATAATGACTTTCGTAAGTATGCATAGCTTTTACAAGTATCATGTTTATGTTCATTGATGACTCACCAGCCTCCTTTATGGTTAGTTCATGTATTTCAAGCATTTTCATGTATCTTATGATTTTAAATAGCCTATGGACTTCAAGTTATGTTTTAAAAGATTCATTTATGAATATAATTATGATGAATTCTCTCACAATTCCTTATGATTTTTTGCATGTTCGTGATTTTCACAATTTGGCTCAAGTTATGTTTTATAAGATTTCTTTTATGAATATAATTATGACTAGTTTATGAACTATTTTTAAGACCTTGAGCCCTCATTCCTAAATTATGACTATTATTTCATGTTTAAATGTCCTACTCTCATGAACTCTTTATGCATTTTATTAGCGTTTTTTACTTACCCGCATACTTAGTACATTGAAAGTACTGACCACATACTCTATGTTATATCATTTCATGTTATAGGTTTTAGCGATTAGACTCAACCATGTCGTTAGCCCTGCTCCTATATTAGTCTAGTTCAGTCCTTTCTTGGTGAGTCCTCATCTACTGAGGTCATTCTTCTAGTTATGTGTTTTGTCATTTTAGTTTCATATTTAGTAGACTAGTAGCGGAGGTTGTCCCATCAGTCCATTTATGACTAGAGGCTTTTCAGACATACATGCATTGGTTGACTCAGCTATTGGATTCATCACTCTTGTTTTTGTTTTATGCTATATACATTTTAATGTTTTCATGTTTAAGTATTAAGTTTTCCACTTTAATTTATGCTCTTGACTTGCTATGCACATGCCATGGGTTAGATTGGAGTCATTCATGGTTCTAGGTCTCGTGTCTTTATTTAAGGTCTCAGCTTGGGTCGTGACAAACATGGTATCAGAGCCAGGTTTAGGTGTGTCCTAGGTTGTCTAAAAGCCATATTAAGTAGATTCTTTTCCATGAGTATGAAGTGTGTGGCATTATGGGAAAGAGGCTAGAAGATGTTTTAGGAAATTTTCCTTCTTTCATGATCTATGTCATGCGGCACAATATCTCTCTATTCCTCTAACTCATACTATACATATTTGCAGATATATGTCTCTACCCAGAGTAAATAGAAGGAGAAAAGAAAATGGAAATGACCATGGAAATGGCCACGGAGATGGGCACTAGACAACCCCACTAGCTTCAACGGATCCCTTTCCTGAGTAGGTTACTTATGCCGATTTTAGGTTGGAATTTTAGATATTGGCATAGGCCATGACTGCTCAGGTCAACCAGTAGGCAGTGGCCCATGTTCCCCAGAATGGGAATGCAGTAGTAGCGAGAGTACGAGATTTTCTCAATATGAACCCACCTAAGTTTTTGGGGTCGAAAGTGGATGAGGACCGACATGAGTTTATAAGGAGGTGCAGAAGATCACCCAGATTATTGGGGTGACCAGAGAGGAGTGTGTAGACTTAGCCCCCTATCAGCTGAAGGGGGTTGCTCATATATGGTTCCGTCAGTGGAAGGATTGTAGGGGAGTTAGAGTGGTTTCTGTGGGTTGGGATAAGTTTTTTACTACTTTCTTGGATAGGTTCTTCCCTAGAGAGCTCAGAGAGGCAAAGGCGACGGAGTTTGTCAACTTGAAGTAAAATCACAAGACTATTCAGGAGTATGCCTTGGAGTTTACCAAGTTGTCCAAGTATGCACCGATGATGGTTGCCGACCAGAGGGCTCATGTGAGCAATTTTGTGAATAGAGTTGCAAATTCAGTAGTCAAGGAGTGTAGGACCGCTATTTTAAATAGCAACCTAGATTTTCTCCCGATTGGTCATATACACCCAGCAAATATAGGTGGAGTAGATGAAGGAGAAGGAGAGAGAGAGGCCAAGAGGGCCAAGACAGGGAGCTATGGCAGTTCCAGCAGAGGTCTGGTCGAGGAAATCGCCCTCAGTCCCACCAGAGGTCATCAGCCCCATCCTTATCATCAGCTAGGGTTCTATATAGAACCAAGAATGATCAGAGAGGAAGAGCGCCAGGCCCTCAGGGATAAAGGAGCATGACAGGGGACCGCACTTTCCCAGCTTGAGGGAGGTGTGGAAAAAACCACCCTAGAGAGTGCTTGATTAGTTTAGATGCATGTTTAGGGTGTGTAAAGCCCAGACACATGCTTTGAGATTATTCTATAACTAGACTGGGCGACACTAGAGGTCGTGCCCCAGCTACTGCTTCAACAACTCCAACAGCACACCTATCTCAACAGGGTGCTTCTTCTAGTGTAGGTGGAGGTCAGCACCAAAAGAGGTTCTATGCACTATCTTCTCCTCAGGGGTAGGAGGTCTCTCCAGAAATGGTTACTGGTATGCTACGAATATTTCATCTTTATGTGTATGAACTATTAGATCCAGGGGCTACTTTATCTTTCGTGACTTTTTATGTTGTTATTGCTTTAAGAGTTAGTCCCGAAATTCTATCAGAACCCTTCTCAGTTTTTACTCTAGTCGATGAGCCAGTTTTAGCTCGACAGGTTTACAAATATTGCCCTATCATGATTCTTCAGAAAGTAACCTCAGCTGACTTAGTAATGTTTGATATTACCGAATTTGATGTTATATTCGGTATGGGTTGTTTACATGCATGTCATGCCTCCGTCAATTTTAGAACACATACAGTGGAGTTTCAATTTTCGGGTGAGCCAGTCTTAGAGTGGAAACGTTGTTCACTTGTATGATTTGTTGTGACCTTACAACACTTTCGACGTTTAAAACTGGGAAATAAGTATGGACTTAGGTGCTTTTATGTGGATATGAGACACTTTTACTTTATTTTCAGGAAAAATATATATTGGAGTTGAATTATGCAAAAGATAGAGAAAATTGCAGAAAATTGGCTAAGTACAGACCTTAGTCGAGTCGTACCATCTTAGTACGAGCCATATTAAAAGTCATGGAAATGTCCAGGTCAACAGTGTTGAGACAAAGGCAACTTACGGCTCATGGCACAAGCAATACCATAGCAGTCGTAGAAGACTTCAGCAGATGTTGCACAGGCTAAGTCTCCTGGTACGGGTGGTAATCACAAATCGTAAGATCTACCTAAGACCCGTATGAAGGAGCTATGGAAATGTTTATAAAAAGTGAAGACTCGCAGTTTTCAATGTACGAGAAGGAGTCACGATTCATATAGCCGAGGTACGAGCTGTGCCAAGCCATTCTTTATGAAGTTCAGAAGATTGCTAGAATTCTCAATATCAAACCATGTCTGATTATATGACTCATAGTTTCATGGTATGAGTTGTACTAGTTCACAACACTTAGCAAGATTCAGCAGATGCCAGCCAATGTAGGAGTCAAGGTATGACTTGCACAATCTAGTTGTGGGTCGTACGTAAAGTCAGCGACAGTTTTAGCAGTTTCCCTGTTTACTTAGGAAAAGGTTCAAAATATTTGTATAAATAGTTTTTATGTTATTTTTAATAAAAGAAGAGTTGAAAAAAATACACAAAACACATTGAAAGGAAAATTTTTGTTAGCTTTCTATTCAAGTCTTGGAGATTTTCTTGCTTTGATTTAATTCATTGTTCTTGAAATAATTCTTTATAAATTCTTTCAATAATCAAGTGAGTTTCTATTTAATCATCTCTGTAAGTATTAAAATTATGTGTTTGTCTATGAACCCTTATAATTATGTTACAATCATATGAGGCTAAAACCTCCAAAACTAGGGTTGTCCGAACCATAGTGAATTTACAGACAAGGGTAGCACAAGTGATTCTAAACAAACGCTAAACACTAGTATTGTATTCTCTTCATCTTTAATGTTTCATAAGGGAGCACAACATTAGGACTTGCCTATACTCTTCACTTGCTTGAACCTAGAGAAGTAGAGATTAGGAAAAGAGAATTATAACAAAGCCTTGATCTTTATGGGTCATTGTATAACTTGAGCTGCAGTTACAGGATAGTTAATTTAGGAAAAAAATTGATAACAGTTGAAGTGAAATCGCTCATGAACCTCACCGGGTGATTGAGTGTAGTAATCAAACAAGGATAAACCAGTCATTTGGATGAAACCTAGTTATCAAGTTCTATAAGTAAGCATTAGGATCGATCACAAGTGTAAAACCTGAAGTAGTTATGAAACCATGGGGAACACTTACCCTAGTTAATTGCATAATTTTAATAAGCAATAATCAATTCTCAATCTTGTCTTGTAATTACTTTTATAAAACCCCTTTTTTGGAGATAACACACTTAAATGCTTAAATACTAGCGTTATTATATATCTTGACCATATTCCCTATGGGATTTACCTTAACCTTTGTTGGGTTCTTTATGATAATGTCCTCTTCATATTTTATCAGGATTGGGTGTTTGAGCTTTATCAAAAGTGGCACCGTTTTTGGGAAATATGGCCTAGGATTAGAGTAATTGTTGTGTTTAAATTTTAGTTATTATTTCCTCATTTACCTTTTTTTTTTTTTTTGTGATTCATTCAGGCTATAGCAGGGACTCCTCACCTCAAGAACCACCTGTGCACACACCTAGATGAAAGATAATAGGCTGCTAGTGTCCATGGGAGAGATGATGAGTATTGAAACACTAGCAGTCATCCGATGAATTATGAGGGATATGGAGTACCGGGGTACACAGAGTTGGTAAATTCTCTAAAGGGAATGGGGTCATATAACATCAGGCCAAAGAAGTTAGACCTTGACTTAAAAAACCGTGCAACTCTTCTAGCAAAACCACCAGTGGAGGTAACACCAGTTATGGAACTTAAAGAATTACCTCCCCATCTAAAATATGCATTTTTGGGAGAAAACAAAACCTTGCCAGTGATTACAGCAGTAGACCTGGCAAACTGGCAAGTGGAGGCTCTGCTTGCGGTATTGAAAAAGCAAAAAAAGGCAATTAGATGGATCATTGCAGACATCATTTGGATCCCTTCGGGAATATACACCCACATTATCGAGCTTGAGCCAAATTTTGTACCAAGTATAGAGCATCAACGACGACTAAATCCACCTATGCAAAAGGTGGTGAAGAAAGAGATTATCAAGTCACTAGACGCTGGTGTAGTTTACACCATTGCTAATAGCAAGTGGTTGAGTCCATTACAGTTTGTGCTAAAAAAAGGTGGGATAATGGTGGTACCAAATGAAAAATATTAGTTGATATCGGGAAAACCGGTCATGGGGTGGTGTGTGTGCATGGACTATCGAAAACTCAATCACTGAACCCTGAAGGACTATTTTCCAATGCCTGTCATGGATCAGTTACTTTATAGGTTGACAGGTAGAGCCTGGTACTATTTTCATGTTCATTCGGGGTACAACCAAATCTCTATAGCCCTAAAAGACCAAGAGAAGACCACCTTCACTTGCCCGTATGGAACATTTGCTTTAAGTATGATGCCCTTTTGTATGTGTAATGCACCTTCCACATTCTAGCGCTATATGATCTCGATCTTCTCAGATATGGTAGAGGACACCATCGAGGTATTCTTGGATGATTTCTCAATTATAGGTGAGTCATTTGAATACTTCCTCAAGCATTTGAGCAAAGTGTTGAGCAGATGTGAAGAAACTAATTTGGTCTTAAATTAGGAGAAATGTCACTTCATAGTAAAAGAAGGGATAGTGCTAGGTCACAAAATCTCAGGAAAGGGGATAAGGGTGGACAAGGCTAAAATTGAAGTAATAGCTGGATTCCCACCTCCAATCTCTGTAAAAGGGGTCAGAAGCTTTTTAGGGCATGTAGGATACTATAGGAGATTTATCAAGGACTTCTTAAAGATTGCATAGCCATTGTACAAACTTCTTGAGTTGGAGGTGAAGTTTGTATTTGATGAGACATGTCTGAAGGCTTTTGAATTCCTAAAGGAGAAACTCACCACCGCTCCTATTATTATAGCTCCAGATTGGTCTCTCCCGTTTGAGGTAATGTGTGATGCTAGTAGGGTCGCCCTTGGTGTTGTCCTGGGAAAATGGAGAGAGAAGATTTTTCACTCCATCTATTATACCAGTAAAACACTTAATACAACTTCAAAGAACAACACAATCACTGAATAGGAACTACTAGTTGTGGACTTTGCATTTGACAAGTGTTAGGCATACTATCTTGAAACTAAGGTAATTGTCCATACAGACCATGTTGTACTAAGGAATTTGATGTCAAAAAAGGACGCTAAACCTAGGTTTATCAGATGGGTGTTGTTGCTCCAAGTATTTGAATTTGAGGTAAAAGACCGAAAGGGAACAGAAATTAGGTGGAAGATCACTTGTCCAGACTAGAAGCTGAGGCTAGAGCGAAGGATGATTGATATTGATGATGCCTTCCTAGATGAACAGGTTGTTTGCATCTCAAGATTTGATCCCTTGGTTTGCTGACTATGCAAATTAGTTGGTGAGCGTAACATGATTCCAGCAGATATAATGCCCCAACAAAGGAAGAAGTTCTTGTTTGATGCTCATAGATACTTTTAGGATGAACCATATCTATACTGCATTTGTGCAGATGGGCTAATTTGGAGATGTGTGCTAGAGGTAGAGATGTTGAGCATTTTGGAGGCTTTCCACTCATCCCCGGTTGGGGGTCATCATAGTGGCATCCGAACTGTGCACAAAATTTTGTAGTGCGGGTATTATTTGCTCTCTATCCACCAAGATGCTTATGATTTTGCGAAGTCATGCAATTTATATCAAAGGAAAGGTGGCATTACTCATAAGCATGAGCTATCATTAACCCCTATTCTTGAAGTAGAGTTATTTGATATATGGGGTATTGACTTTATGAGCCCATTCATGAGCTCGTATGGGATGAAATACATCTTGGTGGTTGTGGACTATGTCTCAAAATGGGTGGAAGCCATTGCACTCCCTAACAATGAAATGAAAAGTGTTATAGCATTTCTGCAGAAGCACATATTTTCCAAATTTAGTACTCCCAAAGAAATCATCAGTGACCACATTTTTGTAATAGCCTCTTTAGAACTCTATTGGAGAAATATAGTGTGAAACATAAGGTGGAAACACCCTACCATCCTCATTCAAGTGGGGAAGTGGAAGTGTCTAATAGGGAGATCAAGACTGTTCTGGCCAAAATAGTGATCATCAGCCGGACAAACTAGTCTAGGAAGCTTGATGATGAACTATGGGCATATCAAATAGCTTATAAGACTCCAATTGGCTCATCTCCATATCAGAATGTCTATGGAAAGTCATGTTATTTGCCAGTAAAGTTAGAGCATAAGGCATTATGAGCACTAAAAAGGTTGAATTTGGATTGGAATAAAGCAGCCAAGTTGAGATTAGATTAGTTGAATAAGTTAGATAAGTTCCGGCTTCGAGCTTATGAAAGAGAAGTCATTTATAAAGAAAGGATGGAAATCTACCATGACTGGAAGATTACAAAAAAAAGGAGTTCAATGTTGGTGATTTAGTCCTATATTTTAATTCAAGGCTCCACCTGCATCCCGATAAATTAAAATCTGGGTGGATGGGACCGTATAGAGTGATAAACATGTCCCCATATAGTGTAGTGGATCTTGAAAACAAGGATGGTAAGAGGTTCAAGGTGAATGGGAAAAGCATTAAGCTATAGACAAGAGACACTGAAGTGATAAGAGGGATTGAGTCGGTCTACCTTGATGATGCCTGAATGATCAAGGAAGTTACGTTGTGATGTGATGTTAAATAAGGCGCTGCATGGGAGGCAAATCATGGAAGGGACATTCTGAGTAGCCACAGGTATGTCCCTTTCCCTTTTTCTTAATGTTTATACTTCAAGGACGAAGAATGTTTTTCAAAAAAGGGGGGTGTACTTGTAGTTTTTGGATATCTTGTTCGTCCGAGGGTTTTTCTTGCCATGTTTCTTTTTTCTCAGGCATGATATATAGTAGAAATGGAATGTTTAGGATGTTTTTGTTATTTTTTTAATTAGAAGTAGCTTAGGATTACTTTACAGCCAATAAATGCACTATTTTATAATTTTTGAAAAAAATTACCTACTTTAAACTTTTTTGATGTTAGCTGTGTAGTTAATTGCAATTGCATGATTTCTGTGGATCTTTGTATGGCATTTACAGTATTAGCATGCGTAGTTGTAGCTTAGACGTGCATGAACTGCTAGGTAGTTTCAATGCAAACCGGTACCATGAGAGAATGAGGATTCTTACTTAGTTCAATACTGTGTTGAGGATCTAGAACTTGCCCGGTTGATCTTTACATAGGTTTTAGGATAGTTGGTTAGGAAATGATCATAGGCTATTTTTGATTTTAGCCACTTTAGCATAAATGATCCTATCAAATAAAAATAAATCCTTTGATCTCGATTTTGAGCTTAAGATTGATTATCTTTGTTTGGTTAACCCTTCACCTTTCCCATTGTTTACTATGAACCTATTTTGGCGTTGATCCTTCCTTAGAAATTCTGAACCTCAACTCAAGAAAAATTCCTAAGTTGATGGTGGGATAGTAGGGGTTTGTAGACTGTGGGGAGGTGGAAAAGAAAGAAAAGAAAAAAATTAAAGAAGGGTGAGGTATGGTGTGAAAAGAAAAGACAGAAAAAATAATGAAAAGACAAGAAAATAAAAGATAAAAAGAAATAAAAAAGATGAGAAAAACACATCACACCCACATATTGTATTTAGATGCAGAAAAGGAATGAAAAGTTGAAAAAGTAAAAAATGGGGTAAAAAGTGAAAAGTAAAGCCACAAGTATGCAGTGTCAAGGAAGGTTTTGTCACTAAATTCCATATCAACCATACCTAGCCTAAATCCTAAATTACAAGCCGGAAAAAGTCCTCTAGTGATCCTAGGCCTAACTATCTGAAGAGACAAAGTAGAGATAATAAGGGAAAGCCTTTGGTATTCAATATGCAGTATTTGAAACTTCTTTGTAAGAGTGAGAGTCTCATTTGTTTAGTCCCAAGTTTCATAATTGTAATATCTGTGAGTGTTGGGGACTTCATTTGCTATGAGGGTACTTGACATATCTTGTATTTTGCCAATTTTTCTGTGTGAATAGAAATGGTGATAGCTAAATTCTCTACTAATAGTTGGATGTCATATCTTTATCCCTGTATGTAATTGGTTGTGGTTAGATGAGTGCATAGATGACTTTGTTTGAACGAAAAAGGGGTTATTAACTGATTGTGGTTCATAATGCAAATTTTGTTATGCTAGCAGTAGGTATTCTAAGTTTACTAGCATCATTTTTAGTTTTGTTTTCTTTGCTTGAGGACATGCAAAAGTCTTAAGTTGAGGGTGTTGATGTGCTGGGTTTTTATAGCACTTTCGATGCTTAAAATTGGAAAATAAGCATGGACTAAGGAGTGTTTATATGGATATGAGGCACTTTTACTTTGTTTTAAGCGAAAATAGATGTTGGAGTTGAATTGTGCAAAAGATAGAGAAAATTGCAGAGAAGTGGCTGAGTACGGACCTCAGTACGAAAAGTATCATCCTGCTATAAGACATTAATGAGAGTAGTGGAAAAGTACAAGTCAAGAGGGTTGAGGAAAAGGCAGCTTATGGCTCATGGTACGAGTCATATCATAGCAGTCGTAGAAGACTTCAAAAGATGTTGCATAGGCTAAGTCTCCTGGTATGGGTGGCAACCACGAATCAGAAGATCTACCCAAGACCCGTATCAAGGAGCCGTGGAAAATTCAGAAGAAGTGAACATTGGCAGGTCTTAAGGTACGAGAAGGAGTCACGGGTCGTAGAAATGAGGTACGAGTCGCACAAAGACAATCCCGATGAAGTTCAAAAGATTGGAAAAATTCGCAGTATCAAACCATAACTAATTGTACAACTCATGGTTTTATGGTACGAGTCATACTAGTTCACAGAACTCGAGATTTAGCAGATGCCAGCTAATGTCTGGGTCAAAGTATGACCTATACAATCTTGTTACGGGTCTTAGGTGAAGTCGGCGACAATTATAGCAGTTTCCCTGTTTACTTAGGAAAAGGTTCTAAATATTTGTATAAATTTTTATGTTGTTTTCAGTAAAAAAAAATTGAAAAAAAATACACCAAGCACATTGAGAGGAAAATTATTGTTAGCTTTCTATTCAAGTCTTGGAGATTTTCTTTCTTTGATTTTGTTCATTGTTCTTGAATAATTCTTCATTAATTCTTGCAATAATCAAGTGAGTTTTTTTCTAATAATTTGGATGAGTATTAAAATTATGTGTTTGTCTATGAATGATGATAATTATCTAATAATCATGAGAGGCTAAAATCTCCACAACTAGGGTTGTGGGAACCATGGTGAATTAACAAAGTTGGTTTGCATAAAGTTATTGTAAACCAATGCTAAACACTTGTATTGTATTCTCTTCATCTTTAATATTTCTTAACAGAGCACAATGTTAGGACTTTCCCAATTTCTTTACTTTCTTGAACCTACAGAAGTAGAGATTAGGAAAAAAGAATTACAACAAAGCCTTGATCTTTATAGGTCATTGTATCACTTGAGTTGCCGCCGCAAGAAAGTTCATTTGGGACAATTTGATAACGGTTGAAGTGAAATCGCGCATGACACCTCACCCGGTGATGGAGTTTAGTCATCTAATAGAGATGAACCAGTCATTTGGATGATCCCTAGTTATCAAGTTCTACAAGTAAACATCGGGATAGATCACTAGTGTAAAACCCGAAGTAGTTTTGAATCCATGGGGAACACTTACACTAGTTAATTGCGTAATTTTGATAAACAACAATCAATTCTCAATCTTGTCATATAAAAACTATTATAAAACACCCTTTTTGGAGATAACACAATTAAAAGCTTAAATACTAGCGTTATTCTATATCTTGACCATATTCCCTGTGGGATCAACCCCAACCTTTGTTGGGTTCTTTATTGACGACGTCCGCTTCATACTTTATTAGGAGTGTGAGTTTGAGCATTATCACTATCCATGTAGGTCGCATAGCTTGCTATCTCAAGGCCAAAAAGATGATCTTTAAGGGCTTTATGTATCATCTTGTTCGGGTCAAGAATTCAATGTCCGAGACCCTGAGTCTTCAGTACGTCCCTATTGTGTGTGAGTATCCCGAGGCATTCGTGGATGATCTAACAAGAGTACCTCCCGACCGGGAGATTGACTCTGATATTGACCTTCTCCCTGATATGCAGCCTAAATCCATTCCTCTTTATAGAATGGCTCCAACCGAGCTAAAGGAGTTGAAAGAATATTTGAAAGGTCTCCTACAGAATGGTTTCATCAGGCGTAGTAATTCCCCATGGTGTCACAACCCGAACATAGACCCGGATCAAGACACGGGACAAAGAACCTCGAGAGGCTCCATGTAGACACATGGCATGAACATGATAACTAAACTCAACATAAATAAATGCAAAAAGTATAACATTTGAAATAGGGAAGTCTAAAAATTCAATAACATCTGAACAACAAAATACACAACACTGATTCGAAGCTGAATACATACTATGTCTGATAAGCCTCTAGAATCTGAAAAGTTGATGGGACAAGACCCCAACTAACTCACTAGTAACTGAAACTAAAAATAAATTGGTAAGAAGTTCCTCGAAGGATGAGGATTCACCAACAAGCTTGGAAATGCTAACTCTGAGGATCTAGCTAGCGGTGGGACTGAACTTGACCGTCCGAGTATGCAAGGTAAGTAAAACCTCTAAGTAAGTACTTGGAATGTACTGAGTATGCAAGGTAAGTAAAACCTCTATGTAAGTAAAACTGAAATCATGCTTATTATGAAACATATTAAAGATAAGATTATGAGAGTAAGGATTGCATGCTGTTATTTGAAAACATGATTTAAACATAACTGAATATCATATCTGGTTTGAATGATGCAAAGATGAAACTGAAAATCATAAGTAAAATTGAACATTAGGTCACACTTGCGGAAAATATAGTACCAGAATTGATGAACATGCATAACTGAAATCATGAGGAACAATGGGAGACTCTTCATATAACCGATATTATCACGATAGAGCTTACCTAGTCCCGACTATTACACTCAAGTGGGCAGAGTCATCCAAATCCTTTCCAAGGCTAATGGCGCCACAATGATATCGATATCAAGCTTTAAGTCCCCTTGGGGGAAGGAAAAGCTCAGAAGGAAGGTCCCAAATAATCTGAACATACCTACGTTGGCACGTAGTTCTAAGGCATAGGGTGGACTAAATCTTTAGCCTACTCGATGCTAGGCACTACTCCCAAAAACATGAATATACTCTCCATTATTTTTCAATGAAGTTGAACCATCATCTTGCAATGAATATGAATCATAATAGTACATGCATTATCTGAAAACATATCATGAGGAGCCTTGACTCAACCACACCACAAGCTGAAAAGTGGGAGTCTAGACTCCAAAACCATGTGGTTAGCTAATAACATAAAATTGAAGTAAATCATGAATCATACTTGAGCATATCGGCTTTCCCCAACTTATACATGCTTTGAATAGTCAAAATCATTGATATCAACATGGGTAATTCAAAATAATATTTTCATCATAGGCATCTCATCACACTTGAAAACATAGATCATAATCTCAACCTTTCATGAACTTTCATAATTGTAAGACTTTGAAATCATAAATTTGTAATTAAAATCATTATAAAACATGACCATGAATATTAAAACAACATTAGAAACATGAATAGATTTTACCCATGATAGATACTTAGAGAATTTCACAAATATGGTTAAAGCCCATTTATTCATCAACATTGAATTACATGAATTAGAAGAGGATTTGGGCATGGAAGTGAAGGAATACTCCCATTTATAACGCTACATACATCGGTACTTTGATTTCACAAACTCCCTTTCAAACACAAGTGAATTGAGGAAGAACCTAAGGACTCCTCTAGCTTTATCTCCAATAAACTCCTTTATATTACATGCATATAATAGGGGGGTTTAGAATAGGTTAAGCATTCTTAAAACCCTTCTAACTGAGCTTATAATGGCGTAGTTTATAACATAGAAGATTAGGAATTAAGAAAACACCTTTACTAAAACACATGAAAAATACACACTGCCGGTCACCATGGAGGACACCACAACTCGTGGTGTACCTAACGAATTGTGGTGACCAAGTTGTTGGACACATTGCCCAAGATCAACATCCATGCCTGCTCCTGACCACGGAATGCTCCATGAGTCGTGGAGTCACTTCATGACTCGTGGCTTCCTCCCATTTTCACACCTTGCCCACGAACCTTAGCCATCCTCCTGTCACTTCACCAGTCACCTAATGACTCGTGAAGTCTCCCCACGGGTCACTGGATGACTTATCTTGTGGCACAGGCAACATTTTCCTGCTTTCTTTCCTTGAACTCTCAGGTCTGATCTTAGGGACTTTTGAGGTATTACGATATCTCCCCCTTAGGAACATTCGTCCTCAAATGTGAAAGAACATACTGAAAGACTGGTGAAAAGAACTGTCATCCATAATACTGAACATCTAAAGCTCAAACTAACAGAGTGACTGACTCTGGTCTGAAATACATGACTTAACTAAATTCATTAATCACACATACATGCATTGACATGAAAGAAATTGTAACACATGAACAGAACATGAAACTGAATAGAGTACTAAGGAGGAAACTGATATCTCAAGGTGGAAATAAATCGGAAGGGAATAGATGCGGGTATTAAGTCATCATATCTGCTTTGGCTTCCAACATAGTTTCCTCAACATGCTAATTCCTCCACAAAACCTTTATTGAAGCTACCTCTTTGTTTCTTAGCTTCCGAACTTGATGATCAAGTATTTCAACTGGAACCTCTTTGTAGCAAAGGCTATCCTTCACACCTACGCTCTCCACCGGAACAACCAAAGTCGGATCACCTATGCACTTCTTTAGAAATTACATTTGGAAAATTTGATGTACTGAAGCAAATTCTGAGGGCAACTCCAACTCGTAAGCCACCTTGCCAGCCGTCCCACAATCCTATATGGGGAAATATACCGGGGACTAAGTTTCCCCTTCTTCCCAAACCTCATCACTCCCTTCATGGGAGACACATTTAAAAATACCCAATCATCAACTTCAAACTCAAGTTCTCTCCTCCTCACATCTACATAGGACTTTTGGTGACTCTAAGCTATTTTCAACCTTTCCTTTATAAGCTGAACTTTCTCCATAGCCTCATGAATAAAATGTGGTCCTATCAAAGTAGCTTCATCGACTTTGAACCAAATAATGGGCGATCTACACCTCTGTCCATAAAGAGCCTCCAACAGAGCCATTTGAATGTTGGAATGGTAACTGTTGTTATATGCGAATTCAATGAGAGGTAAATGATCATCCAAATTACCATTGAAATCAATCACACACGCTCTGAACATATACTCAAAAGTATAAATAGTCCATTTAGCATAATCATCTGTTTACAGGTGAAAGGTTGTACTAATCCTGACCTGAGTACTAAGTCCCTTCTGAACCGATGTCCTAAACTAGGAGGTAAATTGAGGGCCTCTATATGATATGATGGACAAGAGCACTCCATGCAATTGAACTAACTTTGGAATATACAATTTAGCATAATCCTCCGCTAAATCGATAGTCTTGACCGGTAGAAAATGAGTTGTTTTAGTCAACCTATCCACAATCACCCATATGGAGTCATACTGTCACCGAGTACAAGGCAACCCTGTAATGAATTCCATATCCATTTCCTCCAACTTCCTAGTAGGGATACTAACATCTTGAAGCACACCTCTAGGTATTTGATGCTCAACTTTCACCTATTGAAAATTCAGACACTTTGCCAAAAACTTTGCTATATTTTTCTTCATGCTATTCCACCAATAGACTTTCGATAGGTCATGGTACATATTTGTGGCATCTGGATGTATAGAATATCTGGAACCGTGAGCCTCATGCAACATCTGTTACCTCAAGTCATCAACACCCGGCACATACAAATAACCCTGATATCGTAGTACACCATCTCCCTCTTGGGAGAAAACCTCCACCTTTTTATTCTGAACAACTTCCTTCTACTTTAACAAAATAGGATCCTCGTCTTGTCTAGCCTTGATTTCGGTCACCAAGGAATGTTCTTATCCATTCTGAACAATAACACCACCATTTGTTAAGTCAACAAGACGAACTCCTAGTCATGCAAGCCGATGTACATCCTTCACTAACACTTTCCTCTCCTCATAAACATGGGACACACTCTCCATAGGAAGCCAGCTAAGAGCGTATGCCACTACATTAACCTTGCCTGGATGATAAAGGACACTCATATCGTAATCCTTAAGAAACTCCAACCACCACCTTTGATGTAGATTTAGTTCTTTCTGGGTAAACACGTACTATAGGATTTTGTGGTCCATAAACGCATCCACATGGACCCCGTACAGATAGTGCCTCCAAATCTTCAAGGAAAATACTATCGTTACCAACTCTAGGTCGTGAGTTGGATAGTTCTTTTCATGGACTTTCAGTGGCCTAGAAGCATAGGCTATAACCTTACTGTGCTGCATTAGTTATCACGACCGAACGGAGGCTCGAATCATAGACACAGGACAAGAGACCTTGAGAGAACCCATGTCGACCCATGGCATAAGCATACAATTAACTCGTTCATTAAACTGAAGAAAACATCAATATAATCTCAACGAAAGTCTCATTCAACATCACATTAGAATAACATCTGAAGCCAACACATACATAAGTCTAAAAGCCTCTAATCTAGACGAGTTGATGGGGTAAGACCCCAACTAACTCAACAATACTGAAACTGAAATACATAAAAGAAGATGAAATTCTAGTCCTAGAAAGATGAGGACTCACCAATCCTAAGTAGATATAAACTCCAAAAAACTGACTAAGATCGGGACTGAATGTCATGACCCGAATGTACACCCGGATCGTAGACACGGGACAAGGTGCCCAGAGAAACCCCAAGTTAAACCATGGAATGAGCATACATATAATTAAATCACATGAGCAGAAGACTTAACATAATAGAACATAATTATATCATGAATAAAAGAAAAGAACTACAAGAATCGTACAATACGACTAAATACAACTTTTAGTCTGATAAGCCTCTTAACATCAAAAGACGGGCTGATGGGACAACTCCCCAACTAACCCCAACATCTAGAAACTAAAAGAACAACATAGAGTATGAACATACAGCTCTCGGAACATGAGGACTCACCAAGAGCACTGAGAGCAAATCTAAAACTATCTACGGGTGAGGATGAACCTAAGAACTGGGACCTATATTATGAAACGATACAACATAGAAATTATGCAGTCAGTACGTGGAATGTACTGAGTACGCAAGGTAAGTAAAACGGATATTTAAAACATATATAAAATTCATAAGTGATCATAAGAGTAGTACGTTATGCTCGTATCGTAAATCATCATAACTTATCATATTGCTCAAGGTTTTCAACAAATTCATAATATAAACGTAGTCATAATCATAATAGAAGAGCTTTACTTAACATGAATTGAGCCAACATACATAATCATAACATGCATAAATCATGAGAAATAGTGGGAGATTCTCTTAACCGACAAACCCCATATGAGCACACATGAAGCCCGACTTGTAACCCTAGTCCGGAGGCTGTTCGTACCTTACCAAAGGTAGAACCATGAAAATGTGATATCAGCATGAAAAGTTCCATTTGGGCCAGGGACAAACATGAAAGGGGTCCCAACATACCTACGGTGGCATGTAGTTCATGAGATCCGAGGCTTAACTTGAGCCCCGAACATACTCGGTGTTCAATACTACTCCCAAAATATATATAGTGCTCATCATAATACATACATAAGTTCATTGGCTAGTTAAATCATGATAATCATAAACATGCTTGAACATACATGAAGTAGCCATGACTTGAGGCCCGTGAGTCGGCAAAAAACATAATTTCATGATTAATAAGATTCATACATACTTGTAGATCGTGAATATAGCTTGAATTTCATAAAATCATAATGAATAACATAATAAATTCATAATTTAAATCATAATTCATGTCGGGCTTGTAAAGAACATACATGGGAAGATAGATCATAAATCCATTCATCATGGGGCATGCATAATTAGGCTTAATTTCTTAGAAATCAAATCAAAAATATTATAATCAATTTAAATCTCAAAAGAAGATCAAAATCATAGATGATGGCATGATTTCAAAATCACAAAACCCGTAACTAAATCATTAGATTTTTATAAAAAAATCAAATTCAAACCCCATGAGTTTTTGATAAGTTTTAAGTAAAATCATAGAGTAGGAGCATGGGTGTCGAATAATTCACCCATTGAGGACCTTACATACCTGGGATTATCAAATTCTAGCTCTCCTTAGAAGCCCTAGAATTAAATTGGAAGGATTGAAGAGGAGAGCTTAAAATCCCCTTTAGATCACCTATCAATATTCTTCCATGCATGAATGAGAGTTTAGAAAGGATTATTTTCTAAAAACCCAGCTTTCACAAGCAAAAATAACGTAGTTTAAGGCCTCATACCGTGGAAAAGTCAAAATTACCCTTAATGAACCTGTCCTAAAATCTGGCCGGATGGAACCAATGGACGACACTAACGGGTTGTTGGAACCAATGATGACCAGGCCTGTTACTTGTCGTATGAACTGCTAAAAGTCTACATTCGAAACCAACCAACTGATGGTCAAGAAGACTCGTCATTTCCACCCAAGATCCGTTACATCGTCCGTGGTTTGCTCATGGACCTTGGCATCTCACCTTCTAACGGGCCATACCACGACTCGTCACAACTAACGATGAGTCGTTGTTTCCCTTCCATCAAGCCCATTGGAAACCTTATCCTCCAATAACGACCAAAATAAAAGAATCATGGTTTCTCCTAATGGGTCATTGGGAGACCCTTCATAGCCCACCTGAAAGACCCAGCTTCAACTAACGACTGCTAACAACGACTCGTTGTTTCCCACAATGAGTCGTCCTGTCTCCCATTGTCTAAACTATCACCCAGCCTGAACTCCACCAATGACTCGATACAATGAGTCGTGGTTTGATAGCATGACTCGTACATTGGCTCTCCCTAAGAGATTTTTCCCAATTTTCTGCAATTTTCAACCTTTCACTTCCGGGTCCATTCCTATGCACTTTCGGGGTATTAGAATATCTCCCCTTTGGGAAAATTCTTGCTTGAATGTTAGAAACAAGCAAAAAATAGAGACATACAATTATCATACTCAAATACTTATCATTTTAATCGAAATTTTTACGGAATGACTATCTCTGATTCATAACACATAGCTGATCTGATCTCATGCTTCACATACACATTCATACATATAAAAGAAACTTGCACACATGAACTGAACATTATATTAAATAGAATCATAGAGTAAAACTGATACCTCAAGTTGAAACTGAACCGTTAGGGAATAACTGTGGGTATCTAGCCATCATATCTGCTTTGGCTTCCCACGTAGCTCCTTCAACATGTTGATTCCTCCATAAAACCTTAACTAAGGCTACTTCTTTGTTCATTAGCTTACAGACTTGACGATCTAATATTTCCATCGGAACTTCTTGATAGCCTAGGACTTCCTCACCAACCTCAAACCATCCAATGGGAAATCTACACCTTCGCCTATAGAGAGCCTCGAACAGTTCAATCTGGATAGTAGAGTGATAACTGTTATTATAACAAACTAAATCAAGGGCAAATGACCATCCCAACTACCTTTGAAATCCATAAAACATGCCCTCAACATGTCCTCAAGAGTCTGGATCGTTTGTTTGGCTTGGCCATCCATTTGCGGATGAAAGGTTGTGCTGAGCTTGACTCAAGTCCCAAGTCCCTTCTGAAAAGACCGCTAGAACTGGGAGGTAAACTAAGTACCTCGATCAGAAATAATAGACAAGGGCAATCCATGTAGTCGAACCAACTCCCGAATATTTAATTTGGCATAATCATCCTCTGAATTCGTGGCCTTGACCGGTAGAAAATGTCCAGCCTTGGTTAACCTGTCTACCACCACCCAAATGGAATCATAGTGTCGGAAAGTATGAGGTAGGCTTATAATGAAATCCATATTGATCTCTTCCCACTTCCTTGTGGGAATGCTAATATCCTAAAGTATGCCTCCTGGCCTTTGATGCTCGACTTTCACTTGCTGACAGTTTGGACATTTAGCTATGAACTCTGCAATATCCTTTTTCATACCATCCCACCAATAGATTTATCGCAAGTCCCAATACATCTTCGTGGATCCTAGATGGATAGAATATATGGTACCATGTGCCTCATGCAATATCTGAACTCTCAAATTATCAACGTCCGGGACACATAGATGACCCTGGTATCATAGCACACCATCTCCCCATTGGGAGAAAACCTCCACCTTTTGACTCTACACCGCTTCCTTCAACTTCTTCAAAATTGGATCCTCATCTTGACTAGATTTGACATCAACCACCTTGGATGATTCTAACCCATTCTGCACAATAACGTCGCCGTCGGTCGAGTTGATCAATCTAATTCCCAACCTTGCAAGCCGGTGAACATTTTTCACCAACTACTTCTTTCCCTCCTCCACGTGGGAAACACTCTCTATAGAAAGCCTTCTAAGTGCATCCACAACCACATTAGCTTTGCCCGGGTGGTAAAGAAAACTCATATCGTAGTCCTTTAGTAGTTCCAACCACCTCCTTTTCCTAAGATTGAGATCCTTCTACGTGAATATATATTGCAAACTCTTGTGATCCATGAACACGTCCACGTGGATCCCATACAAGTAATGCCGCCATATATTCAATGCAAACACCACCACGGCCAACTCAAGATCATGGGTCGGGTAATTATTTTTGTGAACCTTTAACTGTCGAGAGGCATATGCTATTACTATCCCATGTTGCATCAACACACATCCCAGTCCGACTCTCGAAGCATCACAATATACAACAAAGACATCCGTACCCTCATGTAAAGTCAACACTAGTGCTGAAGTGAGTCGGGTCTTTAATTCCTTGAAGCTCTTCTCACAAGACTCTGACCATTGGAACTTTATCTTTTTCTTAGTCAACCAGGTCAATGGTGCTGCAATTGATGAAAAGCCCTCAACAAATCTCTAGTAGTAGCTTACTAGGCCTAAGAAACTCTGAATTTCTAAAGGATTTATCAGCCTGGGCCAATTCTTCACCACTTAGATCTTGTTAGAATCTACCTTTATGCCCTCACTTGATACCACATTACCCGGAAATTCCATCGAGTCTAGCCAAAATTCACACTTGCTAAACTTTGCATACAGGTGACGATCCTTGAGGGTTTGCAACACTAATCCTCAAATGAGCGACATGCTCCTCCTGGCTCCGGGAGTATATAAGAATATCATCGATGAACATGATCACGAACATGTCCAGATATTTCTGAACACCCTGTTCATCAGGTCCATAAAAGCAGCAGGAGTATTGGTTAGTCCAAATGACGTAACTACAAACTCAAAATGGCCATACCGTGTTTTGAAGGCTGTCTTTGGGATATCACACTCTCGAACTCGGAGTTGATGATACCCGTACCTAAGATCTATCTTTGAGAAACATCAGGCACCCTAGAGCTAATCAAATAAGTCATCAATCCTGGGAAAGGGGTACCTGTTCTTAACGGTCACCTTATTAAGTTGTCGATAATTAATGCACATCCTAAGGGATCCATCCTTCTTTGGAACAAATCCTGCTCGGTCTAATGAAACCCTTATCCAACAAGTCCTTCAACTTTTCTTTTAACTCTTTTAGCTCAGCTGGAGCTATCCTGTAAGGAGGAATAAAGATAGGTTGCGTATCGGGTAATAAATCAATACCGAAATCAATTTCCCTCCCCAAAAGACACTTGGAAAATCATTGGGGAAAACCTCTGGATACTCACACACCATAGGAACTAATTGAATAGTTGGAGTCCCGAAATCAACTTCCTTAACCCTAACAAGGTGGTATATACAACCCTTAGAGATCATTTTCCTAGCCTTCAGATATGAAATAAACTAAATGGTTGGTACAGCTGAATTACCGTTCCACTCAAAAACTAACTCACTTAGAAATCGGAATTCCACCGCAAGGGTCCTACAATTAATCGAAGCATAACATGCAAACAACCAATCCTACCCACGAGGATATCAAAGTCAGTCATGGCCAGCTCTACTAAGCCTGCTGAGGTAACCTTATGCAACTTTGTGATGGGGACACCTCTATATACCCACCTAGCTACCATTGCTTCACCGACTGGTGTAGATACGGAGAACGGTTCTAATAGAATTTCAGGGCTAACTCCAAAACTACTAGCAATATAAGGGATCACAAAAGACAAAGAAGCTCCTCGATCTAACAAGGCATAAGCATCAATATAGAAGACTTGCAACATACCCGTGACCACATCTGGCACGCCTCCTGCTCCTAGAGGCGTACTAGGGCATAAAATCGATTTTGGCGCTGACCGCCTACTGAACTAGTAGAAGCACCCTTCTAAGGGAGTCGTGCTGCTGGAGCAGTAGATATGGCTGCAGGGAAATATCTGATCTTGTGCTTGGGTTTTCCACACCCGAAACAAGCATCCACACCCACCAGGCACCTCCCGCAATGTTCTTATTGTACTTCGCACAAGTTGGAAAAGTGCACTCCACCTACATACCACCCTGATCCCCCGATCCTGTAGCCCTGCTTCTCTGGTCTCCCCTGAACCTGGATGGCGTGCTTGCTGATGA
Organism: Datura stramonium; assembly: GCA_018107945.1. Classification (NCBI taxonomy): domain Eukaryota; kingdom Viridiplantae; phylum Streptophyta; class Magnoliopsida; order Solanales; family Solanaceae; genus Datura; species Datura stramonium. The sequence continues at coordinate 47,008 of JACEIK010009240.1, forward strand.
TGGAGCTGGAGCAATGGACCTGTGCTAGGACTGCTTGCGTGGTCCACCCCCTTACCTGGCTTGAAAGACTCCATAACTATCGGTCCTTTCCCTCCTGGTCTCCCTCTACCTCCTATAGACCGACTCCGTCTGCTGCGCATGCAATACAATGCGGGAAAAATCAATGTCCCGATGAAGCATGGCGATCCGGCAATCATTGTCAAAGTAATTTGATCCGCCACCAACTCTAGTGAATATTTAGATAATTGAGTGAACTCCAATGCATACTCCTGGACAGACATGTTACCTTGCTTTAGATTAACAAACTCGGCCGCCTTGAGCTCCCTCATCTCCCGAGGGAAGAACCGATCCATGAATGCAGTGTGAAACTCATCCCAACCTATTGGGCCTGCACCTACCGCCCTAGCATCTCTCCATTGCTTAAACCATATATGTGCTACCCCTTTTAGCTGATAGGAGGTAAATTCCATGCATACCCCATTGTTCACCCCATAACCTTGGTGATCTTAAAAATCTCCTCAATAAAGTCATAAAGGTCCTCATCTACCTTCGACCTCGTGAACTATGGAGGGCCCATCCTCAAGAAATACCTCACCCTTGTTGCTGCCGCATTCCCATTCTGTGGGTAATGTGCCACAGTTTGATTCTGAACCTGAGTTATCATGGCCTATGCCAGCATATGAATTACTGCCCCAAACTCAGCGTGGGCGGCTGGCTCTGGTATGTGCTCCTCGTGAACGAGTGGAGCTGGCTTATGCTCACCATCATGTGTAGCCTCATGATATTACCATTTCTGTTTATCTTGGAGTGGAGCTAGAGACCAGAACATACACCCGAAACTCCTAATATTCGAAGGACTCACTAGTCCTGTCCAATTCTTCACAACTTCTATCTTTTGAGTGTCGACCTGTACAACATCACTTGAAACCACAGGACCCAAGAGTCTGTAGCACCATCCATAAATAAGTGGCATACTCCTCCTTCCTTCGAAAGTATGTGTGTCACAATTTGAATATAGGCCTAGATCGAGACACGGGACAAGGAACCCTAGGAGGCTCCAAGTCGACCTATGGAATGAACATGACATCTAAACACAAC
>JACEIK010009241.1:41060-53704 GCA_018107945.1 Datura stramonium
GTACAATTTACATGAGAATGTACACACATTATTAGACAAACAAGGCAAAAGCTATACATTTGAGTATCGATTTGGCATATAAATATGCCCCTTATCAGATTGTTTTAGGGTTGTTGAAGAAGAAATAGTTATATGTAAAATTTTCTATGTGTGATTTTTGGTTGGCGTCTGTATCCATTTTGGCACATGTGGTCTCAAAGAAATGGATTATGGTTGATCCGCAAAAGGTAGAGGCAGTTAGGAATTGGGAAAGGCCCACATTGGTGACACAAGTTCATAATTTTATGGGGGCTAGCTACTACCACCGGTTTGTGAAAAGCTTCGTTGTTATTGCATCTTGGTTGACCCATTCGACTCAGAAGGATATGCTCTTCCAGTGGTCTGATAATGTGAAGAGAGCTTCCAAAAGATCAAGATTTTGTTGACTACAGCCCCTATCCTAGCAATGCTAGTGGAAGGTAAGGATTTTTTGGTGTATTGTGATGCCACACGATCTAGTTTGGGTACTACTTTTGATGCGGAATAAACAGGTCATTGCGTGTGCTTCTAGGCAGTTGAAGATGCATGAGAAGAGCTACCCTACACATGACTTAGAATTGGTAGTGGTGGTGTTTGCTCTGAAAATTTAGAGACATTATCTATATGGTGTCCGTTGTGAAGTATTCACTGACCACCGCAGCTTGCAGCATGTTTTCACTCAAAGGAATCTTAACCTGAGACAGCGAAGATAAATGGAGTTGCTCAAGGACTATAATGTCACAATCTTATATCATTTGGGTAAAGACAATATGGTGGCTGATGCATTGAGCAGAAAATCCATAAGTATGGGTAGCTTGGATTGTTTAGAGGCTACTAAGTGCCTGATACAAGGGAAGTTCAAGCATTAGCCAACAGATTTATGAGGTTGGCAGTGTCCGAGTCAGGTGGAGTACCGGCTAGTGTATAGGAAAGTTCTTTTTTCTGGAGTAGATAAGTCCAAACAGTTCGAAGATGCTAAACTGAGCAAGATTTTTGATAAGGTCTTGCAGGGAGAGGCCAAGGAGGCAGTGATCGATGATGAAGGTGTTTTAAGAATTAAGGGGCGTGTATGTGTTCTCTGGGTTGATAATTTAATCAATACCATACTGTTAAAGGCTTATAGTTCGAAGTATTTTATACATAACTAAGATGTATTATGACTTGAGACAATACTACTAGTAGGACAAAATGAAGCGTGATATCGTGGAGCATGTGAGCCAGTGTTTAAACTATCAACAGGTAAAGTATGAACACCAAATACCTGGGGAGTACTTCAGAGGATTCCTATTTAGGAATGAAAGTGGGAGAGAATAGCGATAGACTTCGTGGTTTGGGAAAATTTCACTCAATTTGGGTTATTGTTGACAAAATGACTAAGTTTGCCCCTTTTGTCTAGGTAATTTACAATGCAAAAAAGTTGGCTATGTTGTACATCACGGAAGTGGTTCAATTGCATGGGGTTTCAATTTCTATCATCTCGTACAGAGTATGCAGTTTACTTCTAACTTTTGGAGAACCTTGCAGGATTTATTGGGTAATAGACTGGACTTGAGCACCGCATTTCATCCTCAAACCGATGGTCAGTCTGAGAGGACCATTCAATGTGTCGGAAGACATGCTCCAGGCTTGTGTGATAGACTTTGGAGGTCATTTGGACAAGTTCTTACCTTGACTAAATTTGCATAGAATAACAGTTATCACTCAAGCATTGGTATGGCACTATTTAAGGCTTTATGTGGGAGGAGATGTAGATCTCTTATTAGCTGGTTTTATACATTCAAAGTAACGCCATGGGGTACTAACTTGTTGCAAGAGTACCTAGAGAAGGTTAAAGTGCCAAGTGAAGCTTTGGCAGCTCAGAGTAGATAGAATAGTATGCTGACTGGAAGGTTAGAGATATGGAGTTCATGAAGAAAGGTCAAGTTTTGCTCAAGGTTTCACCCATGAAGGGTGTGATGCGGTTTGGGAAATAGGGCAAGACCATCCCAAGACACATCAGTCCATTTGAGGTTCTTCAACGCATGGGGGTGGCCTATGAATTGGCTTTGCCTCCAGGGTTGTCCAGAATTCATCTAGTTTTCCATGTCTCTATGCTAAAGAGGTATCATGGTGATGGCACCTACATTATCCATTGGGATTTAATGTTTCTTGATGAAAATATGTCATATGAAGAGGAGCCTATTGCTATTCTAGATAGAGTGGTCCGCAAACTGAGATCTAAGAAGATCGCTACTATGAAGGTCTAGTGGAAGAACCATCCTATGGAAGAGGCCACTTGGGAGACCAAGGCATACTTGCTTGATAAATATCATCAGCTTTTTATCGAGTTAGGTATTATTCCTTCCTTCTTTCTTTCTTGACCATTCAGGGATGAATGGTAGTTTAATTAGTATCTGATATAACGACCCATCCGTCGTTATAGGATAATTAAGGCCTTAGTACCTTGTAGAACTCCAATGATGAAGTTGAGTTAATAAAAAAACTCAAAATGGGATGGTTGTAAAAATTGAATAAGTCTGTGGTTGGTTGAATTTCATGTGTTGTGGTTCTATTAAGGGGTGACCTAGTAAAGTGAGCGTTCGTAGGGAATTTTGAGACTACAAACCAATTCGTAGCATTGTTTTATGGCTAGGTGCACTATCAAAAATTGCTGAAAAGACTAGAGGAAAGACTTAGTGTTTGGGATGGAAAAATTGTGTAGAATTTCAAGCTACTATTTAAACTATTGACCACTGCAACAGTAGAATTTCCACCGCATCAATTAGAGAGGTTTTAGTTGGGTTTGCTATAGTGAGGATCTGGTTGCTATAGCAGGTCTGCTGCAGTGAAAAAGTAACCTTTATAGTGAACGACGTGAGGCAGAATGCCTGTTTAAGTCAGAATTTTGGGATTTTCATCCCATTTTTCTAAGGTGCAAAAAACTGAAGAGCTTAAGGCAATTTTTCAAAGGTACAAAGGGTTCTTCTTCCAAAGGTAAGAATTCTATCTTACTCATTCCCTCTTTTGATTTTCTAACACCCTAGAATTAATAAGTGGTCTTTAATGATGAATTTCTAGCTAAGAACCCTAGGTATGTGAAATATAGGGCTAATGATATGTGACTGATTGGATGTTGATTCCTAGGCCTAAAAGTGCTTAATTAATACTTTCTAGGGTGAATGTGATTGTAGAACTTCATTATGTGATAGTGTGAGACCTACAACTCGCTGGAGTTGGGACCTTTTAACCTTAAAAACTGCTTTAATAGGGTTTAGAGGAGTAAATACTCCATGAACTAAGTTGAAATGATCATTGTAAGATTGGGTTATGATAATATAACCTTTGAATTTCGAAACCGTAATAATGGGTGGAATTGGGTGGGTTAGAACTCCCATGCCCTTAGTTGAAAAAGGTGAATAATTGAATATTATTTTATTGTTATTTATTTTTAATCTTTGAACTATCCAAGGCATTGAGAAAAGGAAAAGCTCTCGTGGAGTAGCTTGATATTTCAGTCTTCGATAGAGGTAGGTTATGGTTTATTAGGAGTTAGATGTTATGTAATGACGTGTATGTATTATGAGCTGATGAACATGTTTAAATGGTCTTTGAACACTGATTGTGATGTAAAATATGGGGGTATAACTACATTGCTTGAATGAGCTCTTAATCGATTAAACTGTAAATATGATTGAATTGAAAGTGCAATTATGATAGTCAATGTGTATGTGTGATTTATCCTATGTGATGACTGTTAGAGAGCATGATGAAATATGTTGATGAATTTTGGGTAATATTTCTTACCCTAAGATAAGGGACTCGTGTCTGAGCAGAGCATCTGAATGAGCGATAAGTGTTTGCTAATTGAGAATATATAAATATTTGGGTATGAGTGGCTCATGTCCAAGAGAAGCATCGGGATGAGGAAATGAGTGGGAGTGGGTACCATGCCGGTACAGTATATGAATTTCTAGAATCCCCTGTAGGTCATGACTAGAAGGGCAATCATAAGACCTCTAGTATATGTTTACTAATTGTATTATAGTTATGTGTACCGACAGAGATGCGAAACTAATGAGACAGGACCATTTACCTGTGTGTTCAATGTGAATATAAATCTCTTTCTTATTTATGTCTTACTTATGTTGTAAGCTTGTGATATTCTTTGGATTAAGTGATGAGGATTATATACATGTGACATCTTATTGATTGATAATGTCAAACATGATATGATGAATAGAACTGCTTGTTCTAAATGGTTATTGGAGCTGTGAATTGGTGCTTACTATCTGATTTCGAGTATTTAGTTTGTTTATTGAGTCTTATTGTATACTTGTTATTATCTAAGGTCGGTATATGATGCCTACCAGTACATAGTGTTTGTACAGATGCTGCTCCTACACTTATTTTTTGAGCGCAGATTGCGATCTAGGAAGTTTATTCCAACCACATCTCTAGCGTAATAGCTTGACTTTGGATTTGAGGGTAAGCTAACTTCTATCCAGATTGTTACAGATCCTCATTTGCAGATGTCTTTTGTTTATGGACATTGGATATTGTTTTTTTTAATTTTATTTCTTTTCACTACTCTTAGACATTGTTTCATAGAGTCCTTTGTACAAAGACTTTCAGTTCTTAGGGATTGTAATAGTTAGCTTGCACATAGAGTTGGTTTTATATTCGTTATTGCAGACTTACGCTATTTCTCTTATAATGTTTTCTTTTAATTAAAATGAATGAACAAATGGATTGGTTCGCCCATGGGAGGGGCGGGTGCCAATCACGACCACCTAGGTCATGACATATTTCAACCATCATAACCAAGTAGGGAGGAAAATAAGTCAATTTCATAATTACTTTACCACTTCGCCACTCATAATAAATATGTAATGTAATGAGAACAAAATAAAATACAAATGCATATGTATATGCACTGATGTCACGCCCCACCTTGGGAGGCATGACTGGCACCTGGTGCCCTACTAGGATCTGAACTGACTTAACTAGGCCTGTGCACTCCTGGTGTAGGCTTACTCCCCAAATCAAGAAACCAACGGGCTATATCTCAGCTGTAAATACAACCTCCAGCCAGCAAGGCCTTATAGTCACCTGTAAACAAAAACAGCTAACCAATAACAAGCAACAGAAGGGATCCTATGCAGGCTGACAAGGCCACCATGCTGTCTAGTTATAACAGAAATAAAGACGAGCTACTATACTAGGGCCCACACGGCCACACACGAAGCATAACTAATTAAGGCCCAATAGAGCCAACATACAACTAACTAACTGACGACTTCAGTCTGCAAGCCTCTAAGGGTATAAATAGTGGTTGGGACAGGGCCCCGGCCTACCCAAAATGCTATCAACTGAAATACAGAGATCTCTACAACCTGGCAACTCCAAATGAAAGGAGTTGTCCCAACAACGGACTCTGAACAGCTTCTACTGAAGATCCTGAACCCTATCTGTCTAAACCTGTAGGAAAGTAATGCAGTGCCCAGGAGAGGGCGTTTGTACAATATGTACCGAATATGTAAGGCAATATATAAGCTGATAACGACTGGAAGTAAGTAGAAAGAAGGGCAGAAACATTAACCTGTACGCCTGTTGATTCGTAATCTACATCTAACCCACTACTACATGTACGTAAGCTAAGACTGTATAATTACACATTTATAAACTATAACTGGCAGACAAGAATACAAACAAGAACCTCACCTGACCCTTATAAGCCGGAAGGTACAATCAACACAAAATAACTCGTTCAGACCCCAAGAAGCCCTGGCGAGCACATCTCAATCTATATACCCCTATCCAGGTTTCTATGACTCCACTAGTACTGTATCCAACCTACCGGTCCCCTGGGTCTACAACTGAGCCTGCTTGGCCACTGAACTGTAGTTGTGTCTGAGTCTAGTGGACTCCTGATATCTGCACTCCAGGCACCAGGCTCGACGGGCGTGTATAGAGACAACCACGACATATAATAGCCCACCCATGGATTGGACTGTATGAGGACCTCAGACCTCATCTTTGTCCCTCGTGGACGACATACCGCTCCTCGAAGCGATGTTATCTAGCCCCTCGGGGGCGTTGACACAGCTAGTAACCCTGGGGTAGTCATGGATGGCTCCTAAGTGAGGGAAACCCCAACCAAGGTATTGTACTAACATCTCAATATAGCCACTCCAAAGGAATAACTGGCCTTCTGGGACTAAAGCCATCGTTGCTCGCCCCCTAGGATAATCTGTAAAGCTGCTAACAGGCACGTCGTGCACCTGTATCGGATCAGAGGATCCTGATAGTGATCATGATCTCTAATAGTCTGGATTGAATGGGGCGTGATCTGGAGTGTTCCATCATAACTCTCAATACATCCTTCCCGGAATCTATAACTCATAATAACTGCGGGGTCGCGAATGACTAACTACTCTGTTCCTTTGCTTAGGACAACTGTAGGGATGGTACTGGCCGATGCTTTAGAGTGATCAGCCCGTAATCCTCCATAGGAAGTTTACTGACATCCTTATCCTGTGGGCAGTATCGTACTAACATAGTACTTACTAGTGCCTTAGACCTCATATTGGTCTAATCGGATCTTATATTACTATGCTGGGCGATTCTTAACCTATAGACAACTTTATATAGACCTAACCATTCCTGGAAACCTGTAGGTGATAGGAAACGGCTGGGGTGCTGGCCCGACCTCTAACTGCTGATAAGGTCCCCTCCCTTAGGGTACCCACGGGTCTATTTGGCCTGGACGACTGGGTTGGCTTCCTGGGTGACCTATGTGATAACTGTTAAGCCCACTAAGACTGACAATCACTGGTAACAACTAGTAGAGTGACAGGTTATCACTTAGTTTACTAGAAAACCTTAGGTTGCTGACTCTAAAATATGGCCTTCCTATCTAAATTTTTGGCCCTAGGGCATGCGGTTACGTCAATGGCTTCTGGGCGTGCTTTTCTGGCAATCCAGGCGCCAAACTGGTAGTTATGTCGCCTAGCTACACCTACGCTATTCAACCTACTAACTCAGGCTCGCTAACCCTCACGAGTTTCTAAAATCTAGTCCTGGCAATAAAACATACAATCCTACTAAAACCATAAACCGTAAAATAGGAGAGTTTCTATGACGCTTCTAGCGCATATCGTGCTTATCATGTATTTTTCTAACGAGGGATACTACGATATAATCCATATACATATTCTAACAGCTAACCATAATAGATGTATAACCATAATCTACTGATGGCAATCACTCGCAGCATATCTGATCTTTATATACTAGTAACAGCTAATTCCAACATGTTTACAATTTAATGGTAGCAACCATCTACAGCGCGTGAAATCATCATTTATATTCGATAACATAAGTCGTAACACTATACGATGAGTATACTTGTAGAGGGTTAAGCCTTGCATACCTTAGTTGTCATTTCATGAATAACCGATGAGTTTCACTTCGATTCGTTAGCTTTTTTCAGCTGTAACCATTATACTAGGAGAAAGAGATAAATTTCAATACCAAATTTGGCGAAAAAGGATAACTTTTAACATTAATAGTAACTATAATTCATTTACGTAAAATACGGCTGAAAACTTATTATTTCCCGAGAGTTTAGAAGGGAGAAGTACTTACTTGAAGCCTATGACCGTATAGAAACCAGTTTGGAGCAATTCTAACAACTTTTACTCGGCGAGGCTACAATTTGCTGGGCGAATTTTGTGAAAATAACTCCGTCGTAATGCTCCCTTCGGTCTTGGAACTCCATACTCGAAGTTAATTTCAATTTGGACGGCGTTTGATAGCATAATCGGACAAAAAATGATCAATTTCCTCGCTTCTTATTCTTTCTGGCCGAAGATATGCTTGGAAAATGATTCAATTAAAGTAAAGGGAATATATATACTTGGGAGGTCGGTGGCAGGGGAGGCGCGGCACGCTGCCCATAGCGCCAAAACACAGGCGCGAAACGCCGCCTATTGCGCTGAGGCAGAGGTGCAACGCGCCGGCCGTAGCACCAAGCTTCCTGGCGCGGCGCGGCGCCCAGTGCGCTGGACCTCTGGTCTCGGCCTCCTGCTCGCTCGATTCCGTGCTCTTTCATTCGTCCCCTGAGCCTTTTCTCGTATGCGTCATACTCTATAACTCTCAATATACGTGCGCATGCGTCCGTCACACGATACAACTTGCGGGGTGTAACAATTGGCCAATAATCTGTATACACTCATTTTCTCATTCAAAATAAAGGGACCCATGGGTGACTCGCAATGTCCATATATGCATTCTATACCGGATAACAGTATAATAAAATACCTTGAATGCAACATCCTATATCAAATAAACCCTTTTCAGTGAATACCCTAGGTAACCCTCTATCTGTATTTATCCTTTCACTTTCATAATGTCAATATGCATGAAATATAATGTCAATACAAAATCCTACACCAAGTTCAAACCTTAGCATAAACTACCATAATCAATTCCTAATCATTCAAAAATAAGAGAAAGAAAGTGAAAGAATAATCAAGTGAGCATTATGTATATAATCCTAAAGCCAAATCAATTTATTAATACTAAGTGAGCAATATATGAGCCTCAAGCTAAATTAATTTATGAATACCAAATGATCAATATACGAGCCTCAACCCAAATTAATTTGTCATGAATCATACTAACGTAATCATAAAAATAATCAATCAAGTAGATAGCCATTATTTTTCTCAAATTATGGTACCAGCACCACATAAATTCTCATCATCTTATTTATACGATACTTATCCATTACCCGCTAATTCAATAATCAAACACTAACACTTTATAAAAAGTCAAAAAGCCTAAATTTTCCTTAATAAGAATGATCAAATAGTGGACTTACCCTTTTACAACGCCTTTGAATGACTCATAGTAAAATACATAATCTAAATGAACATACAAATCCATAGATACCCATATTGATACTTCTATTGCGGGCCAAAAAAATTAAACCAAATGTAAACCACGAGCCTCCAAGGACAAAATAATAATTTTTTTCAGATTAGATTACCCATAAGGTTAGAAGCTTATGCACCAAAAATCGTTAAAATCTTATCACTAATCAGTCCCCAAATCATAGAATTACCATTTATCACATCTAGGTGTTAAAATTCCCAATTTCTAATTAATTCTAGAGGTTAAAACATGAAATTAATGATGGAATAATAAATAATTAGTAAACAAGATGTTAGATTCTTACTCTCGAGCTAAAACAAGCACAATGCCTTTGAAATCATCCAAAACTAGCTCCCAAACTACCAAAATTGAGTTATGAACAATAAAATTAGAATTAGAAATTTAACACTATCCAGATTCCATTTGTACATCGCGAACGCAACACCACATTGCAAACGCAAGCCTTTGACCCGGATTCGACCAATCAAGAATGTGATACCTCTTCCATGAATGCGATGCACAACTAACTCGATCCTAGAACCTCTCTTCTTTAGGAACGTGACACTGGCCATGCAAACATGAAAACCAAAGACCCTCCTTTTTTGCAAATTCCCTTCCCTCAAGAACACGAAGAAGGATCCACTAGCACCAGAACACAAAAACCATCAACTCAAAGATCAAACCAAAACTCAAAATCGACTCTAAGAATTTATTCAAAACCTCTCCAGATATAAATCAAATAAGCAGATTGATCATAAAACATATTCTGAATCTATTGAAATCATCAAAATACTGATCCAAGATTGTCTTGATTAAATATTAACTGTGATTAAACTTAACTTTTTAAAATACTAGAATTCCAACCAATGACTCAAACACGCTCGAGTGTTTCAAAATTCATGCAAAGCATTCAACTAAGTGACACAGTACTTGAAGTCACAAGTGACCCCAAGGGGTCTATCATTCACTAGCATTCTGAGTAACCATGCACAGCGGAACTTTAAAATATCACATCAAGGAAGTTTAAGAAATTGTAAAGACTGAAAATAGAGAAGCTAAAATATCTAAAATATAATTCTGAAATCAAGTCTGGTCTGAAAGCCATCTACTAAGGAGTTGCCGGGACAAGCCCCTAACTAACTCTAAGTCTAACTGAAAATAAAATCTCAACTGGAAGAAAGTGAAGCAACGCCCTCGAATGATGAGGACCCATACTGTTGTTGCTGATAGAGAGACCCGAACGTAATCGGCTAACGGTGCTGGTTCTGAGAACCTGTGGCTGTATCATGGAAGGATACAACATAAAAGTATGCGTCAGTACTTTGAATGTACTGAATAAGTGAGAAAAACATAACTAATATGATAGAATTAATAACTGAACTGATACTACATGAAATGACCAACCGAAATGCTGAAAACTGGTACAATTGGTAATAAACTGATATGGTCAAAAATGACCCTAACTGATGGTCATAAACATGTCCTAAGTCTGAGATACTGAGTCTGAAATACTGCACTGAACTGATCTAGACTGAAGAATCTGAGAGTAACTATACTGACTAGTGGGAGAGGCTATAACCGACATGTAACCACGTGAGCTAGATGTGGAGTTCGATGTACACACCCCTTCGGTACGACCCAATATACCTTGCTAGGGTATAAAGGCATGGACTGTGAAAATCACTGTCAAAAGGGGGCCGTTAGGCCAAGTAAATAAAACCTACGGTGGCACGTAGTTCTGGAACCTAGGTGCGCTGGAACCTCGGCCTTTTCGGTGCTAAGTCCTACTCCCACTGTAAAATCCTATTACTGCTATTACTGACAAGAGGATAGCTCGATATTGGGGTCCAAGACTATACTGACCGAGGGATACTATCAGAGAGTTCCCTGAGCGCCTTATAAGACCAGATTTGGAAACTGAGTTCTAAGACTGGTTAGAGCTGCTTAGCGGGAAGCGTCGTAACCGTCTAGAGAACAAATTGATAACTGAACTGGGATCCGGGGGATGGTCAGAGCTATAACTAGAATGTCATGACCACCTAATGGACCAAATAACTGAAATCTGATTCTGAGTCTGATAATTGAGAGGCACCACTAACACCTCAGGAAAAGATTATAGTCAAACTGATCAATTGACATTTTTGATTTAACACTGAATATTCTAGTACTTTGGCTAAAACTAAACTGACAATTCTAAGAAATACAAAGTATATAAACTTTCTAACTTAATCTGAATAACATACATGTAACTGATATTTTAACACAAACAATCGGTACAAAAGCCCCTAACTCTGAAGCATGCAAACAATTCTCAACAATTCAAAGCTTAAACATGATTCTAATTTCTGGCTTTTCAAAAGCAGGGCTGAATTTCTAATTTGATGGAACAAACATCATTTTAGTTACATACTGGTGGATAATAGGTAAAATTAACATAGGGTAGGATTCCTCGTGAGTTAATCAAAGAACAATAACAATATATGAAAATTCGCAATCTCAGGGCTAGGACTGAAAGTGAACAGAGAGAAAGTTTTGAGGGATTCAAGGGGAGAACAATATCCTTTCTAAATTCCCATATACCTGTAGAAGGAACCCTAGTGAAAATCCCTGAGAAAAACTGAGAAGAGTGACGTTTGCCCTAGCTTCAGCTCTGACTCCTTGACTATTTCTACGCTCTGATTTTTGAGAGGATGAGTGAAAGTGAAGGGGAATTGTCGTTCTATCCCCTTTTCTTCATCCTAAATGACCCTAAAAATACATGGTTTAGGGATTAAAAAGGTGAGAAATTAGAAAAGTAACCCTGGGAACTTAAACTAAAATCTGGCCGACAAGAACCAGCAGGCCTCAAAATGGGTCATTAATGGAAACGACGGCCCGTTGAATCTGGACGTGGTTTCTAGGTTCAGAAACTAGATTCACACTGGTGACCCACGGGTAGGTACAACAGTCCGTTGGAAGAAAGAAAGGGTCGTTGATACCTCCCATTGTAATTGGTAAGAAAATAGGACACGGGGACAATGGGTGATAACAACGGCTCATTGATAGGACCAACAGGCCGTTGTATCCTCCAGTGGTTCACCCTGTTGAGGTCTGAAATTGAACAATGGTCAGTAGAAACAACTTGTTGCTTCCAAAAATGGGTCGTGGTCACCTCTCGTTGTCTCAGGGAAGGGTCCGGTAGATTCTAGACTTGGGGTTCAACGGGCGACAGGATGGCTCATTGTTAGAAGCAACGGATCGTCCCATGACTCATTTTTCCCCCCGAAAAACCCTGCTACAACCCATTAACCATTACAATGTGTCACGCCCCGCCTTGGGGGATATGATTGGCACCTGGTGCCCTATTAGGACCTGGACTGCTAAACTGGCGAGCCTAAGCACATCTGGTGCCTGGCTGGCTCTATCTCATATTCCTGGAATCGACGGGCTATATAACGGCTGTAAATACAGCCTCCGGCCAACTGGGCCTATAGCCACCTGTTCTGTATCATCAGCTAACTAGAATCCTATTCTTATGGGGAAAACCTATGCGGGCCGACAAGGACACCATGCTGTCTAGTTACCTGTAACTCAACAGAATGGATACTGTACATCTACGTGACCAGCAAGGTCACCACTACTATAAGAATATGGCCCCACACGGCCAACACAATCAACAATACTAAACAAACGCACGGCCCCACACGACCGGCACCACTAACCACAGGGAG
>JACEIK010009242.1:0-20387 GCA_018107945.1 Datura stramonium
AAAAAGATTTCATATCTACCATATCCAACCCAAAGCCTACATTACAAGCTGAATCATGTCCTATAGTGATTCTAGCCTTACCATCTGACAAGTGATATAATAAATTTACGCATTGACTTTAGGTATTTCTCCATAATGGATAAATTTATTACAGGTTCACTAAGTAAAAGTTCTAATAATTGATAGCATGTATTAACTCTCTATCTGAGTTTATATATTGGATCAGTTATGAAATTTTAAGACGGACATGTAAAGTGGTGATCGATATAAATTCATGTTGCAAGCTAGATAATAAATTTAGGTGTTGACTTTAGGTCCTCCTCCATATCTGATAAATTTATTATGGGTTGTTACTAGGTAAAATCACTTGTTATTAATAACAGTAATTAGTTTACATGTTGACATTGGTTTTCTTTTGCTATCATATAGACTCGTTACGGTCAATTAATATATTCTTTATCACTAGTTATTGATAACTTGAATTAACTCTCCAACTAAGTTACATATTGAATAAATGGAACTAGTGTTCAATAATTATATACAATTGACTAAAAGTAACAACTTACTCTCAAACTGAGTTGGTTTTATTTTTTTTAAAGTTGTATTAATCTTGAATAATTTGTATACACTGCATGAGTAGTATTTTTTCCATTGAAATTTACTATTTAGATGCATCTATGTATATATATTAATGAATGCAGTTTGAATTTAATTATTCAGGTTATCGACTTATTATGATCTATTTAATATGTTATATTTCAAATTTTCAATAACTTATCGGTCCAATTACTACTATTCAAGAATATTTTTTTCTCAAAGATAAGACATTAATTTAAAGAACACATTGTATATGTATCTTTTGTTAGAAAGAATTTAATTTCAGTTTTTAAACAATTATGAGATGTATATTTAGTTTATTCTTCTTGTAACCTTTGAGTTATTGAAGTTGATAAACTTTTAGTCTCTTATGGAGCATAAATGCTTGGACTCTTTTATTATTTATATATATCTCTTGATCCAAGTAATATTAATCTATCCCATAAGAGAAAATATTTTTTAATATCGAGTGAAACTTATAAGCTCAACCAACTTTTAAGTCATTTATTCTGGATAGAACTTCGAAGTTGGTTAACTAATGGACTTAAAGGCTCATTAAAAGTGAAATACTACCAAATTTTGAGTCCCATTTAGAAGTAAAAAGATAAACCAAAGTATATTCCCTTTAAAAGTGTAATACCCTAGAAAGGCCTAGAAAGGCCTAAGAATAGACCCGAGAGTTAAAATTGAAAAGTGCATAAAACTGGCAAAAACATCACAGAATAGATGACTCAATGACTCGTGGTGGATACCATGAGTGGTCGAAAGCAGTCGTGGAATGGGGGTTCAGGGGAGCTGTGGTGACAACGGACGGTGTAACGACTCGTTGTTAGGAACAATGATGTCATTGTTACCAGTCATTAGAAAGACTGAGCTTAGGCTGAGGGAGAAACAACGGGGCACCCCACCATTCATGGTGAAAAGGGACGACCCGATGTTTCAAGTCATCGTTCATGGGTTGAAGGTTCCAGTGCAGACAACAGATGGAAACCATGACTCATTGGAAGTCACCATGAGTCGTGGTGAGGCTCGTGGGAAGGAAAACCAGATTTTGTCAAGGAGTTGACGATGGTCAATCCAACGACTCATGCCTTGAAGTCACGACTCGTCCTGACGAGCCGTGGGAAGGATCCGAGGCAGGAGATAGAGCAGTGGACTCAACGACTCGATACCACGAGTCGTGGTATGTTGTCACGACCCGTTGGGTTGGTCATTGGTCCGTCCGGGGCTGTTTTCAGGGATTTAATTTTAAGGGAAATTTTGACTTTTCCACGCTTTATACCCTTAAACTATGTCGTTTTGAATATTTTCCTGAGAAAGATAAGATGGTTTAAGCCCTTAATGCATGCACATTATCATGCAAAATCATAGAGAGGTTTTTAGGAGATTCAAGGCCTGCTTCCCCAAATTTTTCATCAATTTATTTGTGGGTGTTCAAGGAACTTTAAGTCCATTCATTCCCAGGTATGTAGGGTTTTAAAATGGGTGGAATTCTTCCGCTCCCATGCCCAATTTCTCTTTAAATCATGAATTCTCCCATTTAAGTCTATGGGATTTTACTCAAATGCATGAAAGTGTGATTTCTCTTTATGGATATGATTTAGTTGAGTTTTAATTATTGATTATGAATGATGGGCAGATTTTATCATTATTTTCTCTCAATCATGTTTCAAACCTTTAAATCCAATTTTCCCATTTGATGAGAGTTCATGGAAGTTTTGATTTATGATGAATACTCTATAATTTGAGTTTTTGATAAAGGAAGAGCATAATTTACTAGCTACCCATGTTTATGAGAATGTTTTGAAAGAATTGAATATGATGAAGTATTGGGCAACACCCACATGTTGAAGAATGACTTATGATTTATGAAACGAATTTCATGATTTATCAATTTATGATGTTGGGCAATAAAAAGGGCCCATTATTCTTGGCTAAGCATGTTTTAAAGGGGATCAATGATGATAAATATTATGTCTTAGCCAATGAATTTTTATGCATGATGTTAATGATTTATGTATGAGCCTATATGCATGATTTTAGGAGCCGTGTCTAGCACCGAGCAGCTCAGTGTTCAAAGGACCACGTCGGTGTTTCATAACCACGTGCCACCATGGGTTTGTAAATGGTATGATGTATTCATAATGATCCCCTCAGTATGTGATATCACTCCTTATGCACGACCCTCGCCTAGCAAGCTAGGGTTGGCTCTGCCCACTTGAGCGAGATAGTGGGGCATCATGAAAGGATCTACCATGATGGTGTCGGTTATGACGAGTCCTCCCATTGTTACGCATGTTTTATGCATTGTTATATTTATGTTATTTGCTCAAGTTATGTTTTGATAAAGTTTTTCTTATGATTATGATGATGAACGATTATGATTGATTTGAAAGCCTTGAGCCTTATGATTATTATGAAGATTTTGATATAAGCATGATGTCCTTCTCCTATGTCTATTTATGAGTTTTACTTTACATTAAAATGTTCATTTTATTTATCTTGCGTACTCGGTACATTCCACGTACTGATCGCATACTTTCAATGCTGTATCGTTTCATGATACAGGGTCCGGATCTCAGGCTCATCCTTATTCTTAGTTATCTCAGCTTACACTTTCATCCTATTGGTGAGTCCTCATGTTCCGAGGGCTGTTTTACAGACTTTTATGCTGACTATATTTCGGTATGCTCGGGTTAGTTGGGGATATTGTCCCATCAACCCATCTTATGTATTATAGGCTTTCGGACAAGTACATAGTACTCAGCTATGTATACATTGGTATTTCTTGATGCTATCTTATGATTACGGTCCCGCTATGTCTTTATGACTATCATTCAGCTTATTTTACATGAGATTAGTGTATGCATGTTCCATTGGTTGACTTGGGGTCTCTCGGGGTCCCTTGTACCGTGTCTACAATCGGGTGTATGTTCGGGTCGTGACAAACTTGGTATCAGAGCCATACATTCAGATGTGTCCTAGGGAGCCTGAAAGACACGTTAGGTAGAGTCTTTTTCATAGGTGTGAAGCGCGCCACACTTATGACGAAAATGATATTAAATATTTAGGAAATGTTCCCTTCTCTCATGTTCTATGTCGTGTAATGAAAAGCCTTTCCATCCTTTTAATTCATGTGATTCGCGATTTGCAGAATTATGGCTCCTAGAAGAATGAATGGAAGGAGGAATAGAAATGATGAAGGCCACGGAGGTGGCAATGACCACGGGCATAAGCAAGCCCTGCTTGTTCAGGAGCCCCAAGCACCAGAGCCAGCTGTCCACGCTAAGTTTGGGGCAGCTACTTAGAGTTGGCGCAGGCCTTGATCGCTCAGGTCAACCAACAGGCTGTTGTGCAGGTATCATAGAATGGCAATGCAGCGGCGGCCCAAGTTAGAGACTTTCTGAGGATGAACACTCCTGAGTTCATGGGATTAAAGGTGGATGAGGATCCACATGAGTTTATTGAAGGGATTTTGAAGGTCACTCAGATTATTGGGGTGACAAGTAGGGAGTGTGTTGATTTGGCCTCTTACCAGCTAAAAGAGGTTGCTCATATTTGGTACAACAAATGGAAGGACAACAGGGTAGCAGGAGCGGGCCCTATCAGCTGGGATGAGTTCCACATGGCCTTTCTCGACAGGTTCTTCCCTCGAAAGATGAGGGAGTTGAAGGTAGCTGAGTTTGTGAACCTCAAGCAGGGAAAGATGATAGCGTTAGAGTATTCTCTCTAGTTCACTCGTTTGTCAAAATACGCCCCAGAGTTAGTGATGGATCAGAGGGCGCGGGTGAGCCGATTCCTTCAGGGTGTGGCTAGTTATCTAGACAAGGATTGTAGGACTATAATTCTCTACCAGGATATGGACTTTCCTCGCATAGTGTTGTACGCCCAAATGATGGAGGCGGCTCATGTGAGGGAGAGGAAGGCAAAGAGGTCTCGGATAGATAGTCATGGATTTTCACATCAAAGGTCTGGCGGTGGCTACCGTCCAAAGTTTCAGCTAAGGTCACTAGCCCCAGCACCATCATTAGCAAGTGTTCCATCCAGACCCAAGGGTGATTAGAAGAGCAGGGCTTCAGGATCAAGGGATCAGAGGGGCACCAAGTTAGAATATACCTCTCCTGCCTGCGGGAAGTGCGGAAAGAGTCACATCGGAGAGTGCCTGCTTGGCTCAGATGCTTGCTATGGGTGTGGTAGATCCGGGAATATGCACCGGCATGCCCATATGCTAGAAGGGGTAGTGCACAGACCACTAGGATAGTCGCAGCTCCAGCCCATTTCGCTCCACAGGGAGCATCGACTAATGGGGGTGGCGGGCAGCGCCAAAACCGATTCTATGCCCTTGCCTCATGCCAGGAGCAGGAGACTTCACCGGATGTGGTCACTAGTATGTTGCGTGTCTTTCATATTGAGGTTTATGCCTTGCTATATCTGGGAGCTACCTTGTCTTTCGTGACTCCTTACATTTCTAATAGCCTTGGAGTTTGTCCTGAGACCTTAACAGAACCGTTTTCAGTTTCGACCCCTGTTGGTGATTTGGTCATAGCTAGACAAGTATATAGAGGATGCCCAGTCACTGTGTCACATAAAGTTACCTTCGTAGACCTTGTAGAGTTAGCCATGACTGACTTTGACATTATTCTTGGCATGGATTTGTTGTTTTCATGTTACGCTTTGATTAATTGTAGAACCCGTATAGTGGAATTTCGTTTTCTGGGTGAGTCGGTGTTGGAGTGGAAGGGTAGTTCAGCGGTACCAACAAATCGGTTTATTTCATATCTTAAGGCCAGGAAAATGATCTCTAAAGGTTGCATGTACCACCTAGTTAGGGTTAATGATGTGGAGTCTAAGACCCCGACTATCCATTCAGTTCTAGTGGTGTGCGAATATCCGGAGGTGTTTCCTGAGATTATCCCGGTGATCCTCCAGAGAGGGAAATTGAATTCGGTATTGATCTATTGCTAGATACACAACCTATTTCTATCCCTCCTTACAAGATGGCCCCAGCCAAACTAAAGGAATTGAAGGATTAGTTAAAGGATCTATTGGATAAGGGCTTCATTGGGCGAGCTAGTCTCTATGGGGTGCGCCAATTCTATTTGTTCGAAAGAAGGACGGTTCCCTTTGCATGTGTATTGACTATCGGCAGTTAAACAAGGTTATTGTCAAGAACAGGTACCCCTTACCCAGGATCGATGATTTGTTTGACCAGCTTCAGGGTGCCAAGTTCTTCTCCAAGATTGATCTCAGGTACGGGTATCACAAGCTCAGAGTGCGTGAGAGTGACATCCTAAAAACCGCTTTCAGGACTCGGTATAGTCACTACGAATTTGTTGTTATGTCTTTCGGACTAACCAATGCCCCCACAACATTTATGGATCTAATTAACAGGGCGTTCAAGGTATATTTGGACATGTTTGTGATTGCGTTCATTGACGACATCTTGATATAGTCTCTTAGCAAGGAGGAGCATGCCACTCATTTGAGGATAGTGCTGCAAACCCTCAAGGATCGTAGATATATGCAAAGTTTAGAAAGTGTGAATTTTTGCTAAACTCGGTAGCATTTCTGGGACATGTGGTATCAAGAGAAGGCATAAGGGTTCCCAAAAAATCGAAGCGGTAAAGAATTGGCCTAGACCAGTTAATCTTTCAAAAATTCGGAGTTTCTTGTGCCTAGTAGGTTACTACAAAAGGTTTTTGGAGGGTTTGTCATCTATTGAGGTACCTTTGACTAAGTTGACTCAGAAAAAGGTGAAATTCCAATGGTCGGATGCTTATGAAAAAAGCTTCTAAGAGTTGAAGACCCGACTCACTTCAGCACCAGTGTTGACCTTACCCGAGGGTACTGATGGCTTTGTAGTGTATTGTGATGCTTCGAGAGTCGGGATGGGATGTGTGTTGATGCAACGTGGAAAGGTAATAGCATATGCCTCAAGACAACTGAAAGTTCATGAAAAGAATTACTCGACACATGATCTTGTGTTGGCCGTGGTGGTGTTTGCATTGAAGATATGGTGGCATTACTTGTATGGGGTCCAGGTGGATGTATTTACGGATCACAAGCGTTTGCAATATGTGTTCACACAGAAAGATCTAAATCTTCGGCAAAGGAGGTGGTTGGAGTTACTTAAGGACTATGACATGAGTGTCCTTTACCACCCGGGCGAGGCTAATGTGGTTGTAGATGCGCTTAGCAGACTTTTCATGGAAAGTGTGTCCCACGTGGATGAGGGAAAGAAGGAGTTGGTGAAGGATGTCCAACGACTTGCAAGGCTGGGAGTTAGATTGATCGATTCGACCGATGGAGGTGTTGTGGTACATAATGGGTCAGAACCGTCCTTGGTGGTTTATGTAAAATCAACGCAAGATGAGGATCCAATTTTGAGGAAGCTAAAGGAGGCGGTGCAGAGTCAGAAGGTTGAGGTTTTCTCCTAAGGGGGAGATGGTGTGCTATGGTACCAGGGTCGACTATGTGTTCTGGACGTTGATGATTTGAGAGTTCGAATATTACATAAAGCACATGGTACTAGATATTCTATCCATCCGGGATCCAAGAAGATGTATCGGGACTTGCGAGAAATCTATTGGTGGGATGGTATGAAGAAGGATACATGGAGTTCGTAGCAAAATGTCCAAACTGCCAGCAAGTGAAAGTCGAACATTAAAGGCCGGGAGGCGTACTTCTAGATATCAACATCCCCACTTGAAAGTGGGAAGATATTAATATGGATTTTGTTACAGGCCTACCTCGTACTCGCCGGAAATACGACTCCATTTGGGTGGTGGTTGATAGGTTAACTAAGGCTGCACATTTCCTACCAGTCAAGACCACAAATTCAACAGATGATTATTCTAAGTTGTATATTCGGGAGTTAGTTTGACTTCATGGAGTGCCCTTGTCTATTATTTCAGACTGAGGTACTCAGTTTACTTCTCAATTCTGACGTTCTTTTCAAAAGGGACTTGGGACGCAAGTTAAGCTCAGTACAGCCTTCCATCCGCAAACATACGGCCAGGAAGAACGAACCATTCAGACCCTTGAGGATATGTTGAGGGCATGTGTTATGGATTTCAAAGGTAGTTGGGATGATCATTTTCCCTTGGTCAAGTTTTCTTATAATAACAGTTACCACTTTAGTATCCAAATGGCACCGTTCGAGGCTCTTTACGGGAAAAGGTGTAGATCTCCCATCGGATGGTTTAAGGTTGGAGAGGCAACTATGATAGGAACAAATTCGGTTCACGAGGCGATGGTAAAGGTTCAGTTTATAAGGGATCGGTTAACAACCGCTCAGAGTCATTAGAAATCGTATGTTGCTGTGAGGAGAAGGGATCTGGAGTTTGATGTGGATGACTATGTATTTCTAAAGGTATCTTCTATTAAGGGAGTCATGCAGTTTGGAAAGAAAGGTAAATTCAGTCCCCCACTATGTTAGTCCTTACCGGGTTGTGAGGAGAGTTGGTAAGGTGGCGTATGAGTTGTACTTTCCATTAGAGTTATTTTCAGTTCATCCCATCTTCCATGTGTCACTTTTGAAGAAGTGTTTGGGTGATCCGGCCTTGGTAGTTCCGGTAGACAGTATTGGGCTGAAAGACAGCCTCAATTATGAAGAAGTCCCTGTTGAAATCTTATATCGTCAGGTTCGTAAGTTAAAAAACAAAGATGTAGCTTTAGTTAAGGTTTTATGGAGAAATCAACATGTTGAGGGAGCTATATGGGAAGCCGAGGCAGACATGATGGTTAAATACCCTCATTTGTTCCCTACAAGCTTGATTCTGAGTTGAGGTATCAGTTTTTCCCTATGACTCTATTTAGTTTTCATGTTTGGTTCATCTGTGCAAGTTTATTTTATGTATATGAATGCATATGTGAATCATGAGATCAATTCAACTTTGTTGTTTGATTCGGAGGTAGTCATTTTGTGAAAATTTCGGATAAAAATATCAGTATATAGCTATGATAAATTGTATGTTTCTATTTGGTGCTTATTTCCTACATTTGAGGACGAATGTCCCCAAGGGGGAAATATTGTAATAACCTGAAAAATCCTAAGAATAGACCCCGGAGTCAAAATTGAAAAGTGTAGAAAACTGGCAAAAATATCACAGAACGGACAACTCAATGACTCGTGGGTGGATACCACGAGTCGTCGAAAGCAATCGTGGAATGGGGGTTCAGGGGAGCTGTGGTGACAACGGACAGTGTAACGACTCATTTCTAGGAAGAATGAGTCATTGTTACCAGTCGTTAGAAGGACTGAGCTTAGGCTGAGGGAGAAACAACGGGGCACCCCATGATTCGTCGTGAAGAGGGAAGACCCATTGTTTCAAGTCGTCGTTCGTGGGTTGAATGTTCCAGTGCAGACAGCGGATTGAAACCACGACTTGTTGGAAGTTACCACGAGTTGTGGTGAGGCTTGTGGGAAGGAAAGCTAGATTTGGTCAAGGAGTTGACGACGGTCAATCCAACGACTCGTCCCTTGAAGTCACAACTCATCCTGACGAGCCGTGGGAAGGATACAAGGCAGGAGATTGAGTAGTGGACTCAACGACTCGATACCACGAGTCGTGGTATGTTTCCACGACTCGTTGGGTCGATCACTAGTCCATCCGGGGCTGTTTTCAGGGATTTAATTCTAAGGGCAATTTCGACTTTCCATGCTTTACACCCTTAAACTACGTCATTTTGGATTTTTTTTGAGTAAGATAAGATGGGTTAAGCCCTTTATACATGCTCATTCTCATGCAAAAGCTTAGAGAGGTTTTTGGAAGATTCAAGGACTTCTTCCCCAAATTTTTTATCAATTTCTTTGTGGGTGTTGAAGGAACTTTAAGTCCATCCATTCTTAGATATGTAGTGTTTAAAATGGGTGGAATTCTTCCCCACCCATGCTCAATTTCGCTTTAAATCATGAATCCTCCCATTCAAGTCTACGGGATTTTACTCAAATGCATGAAAGTGTGATTTCTCTTCATGAGTATGATTTAATTGAGTTTTAATTAGTGAATTATGAATGATGGATAGGTTTTATCATTATTCTCTCTCAATCATGTTTCAAATCTTTAAATCCAATTTTCCCATTTGATGAGAGTTCATGGAAGTTATGATTTATGATGAATACTCTATAGTTTGAGTTTATTGATAATGGAAAAGCATGATTTACTGGTTACCCATGTTTATGAGCATGTTTTGAATGAATTGAATATGATGAAGTATTGGGAAACGCCCACATGTTGAAGAATGAATTACGATTGATGAAACGAATTTCATGATTAATCAATTTATGATGTTGGTCGATATAAAGGGCCCATGATTCTTGGATAAGCATGTTTTAAAGGGGATCAATGATGATAAATGTTATATCTTAGCCAATGAATTTTTATAGACGATGTTAATGATTTATGTATGAGCCTATATGCATAATTTTGGGAGCCGTGTCTAGCACCGAGCAGCCCGACGTTCAATGGACTACTCTAGTGTCTCATAACCACGTGCCATCATGGGTTTATAAATGATATGATGTATTGATAATGATCTCCTTAGAATGTGATATCACGCCTTATGCACAACCCTCGCCTGGCAAGCCAAGGTCGGCTCTTCCCACTTGAGCGAGTTAGTGGGGCATCATGAAAGGCTCTACCATGATGGTGTCGGTTATGACGAGTCCTCCCATTGTTTCGCATGTTTTATGCATTGTTATGTTTATGTTATTGGCTCAATTTATGTTTTGATAAATTTTTCTTACGATTATGATAATGAACGATTAAGAATGATTTGAAAGCCTTGAGCCTTATGATTATTATGAAGATTTTGATATAAGCATGATGTCCTTCTCCTGTGTCTATTTATGAGTTTTACTTTACATTAAAATGTCCATTTTATTTACCTTGCATACTCGGTACATTACACGTACTGATCGCATACTTTCTATGTTGTATCGTTTCATGATACAGGGTCCGGATCTCAGGATCATCCTCATTCTTTGTCATCTCAGCATACGCATTCAGCCTATTGGTGAATCCTTATGTTTAGAAGGCTATTTTATAGACTTTTATGTTGACTATATTTCGGTATTGCTCGAGTTAGTTGGGGATGTGTTCCCATCAACCCATCTTATGTATTAGAGTCTTTTGAAAGTACGTAGTACTCAGCTATGTAAACGTTGGTATTTTTTGATGCTATTTTATGATTACGTTCCTGCTATGTCTTTATGATTATCATTCCGCTTATTTTAAATGAGATTAGTGTATGCATGTGCCATGGATTGACTTGGTATCTCTCGGGGTCCCTTGTCCCGTGTCTACTATCCGGGTGTATGTTTGGGTCGTGACAACAAGAAAACAAAACTAATGATAAGTTTGAATTAAACTTTTTCGATTTGTGTGGTTAAATGACTATCTAAGAATGAGGTGATTTTGAGTATTCTGTGTCACTTACCAAAGATTACTCAGGATATGAATATATTATTTAATGCTCCATAAGTCTTAATTCTTTGAATTAGTCAAGGTATTTAAGGCGGATAAAAAGCATCATGAAAAATGTATTAAGTTACAACGATCTGATCGTAGCGACGAGTACCTCTTTAGAGAGTTCATTAATCACTTATCAGATAGAGGGATTGCGATTCAATTATTTGCATCAGGTACTCTACAATAGATTGATGATGAATAGGAAAGAAATAAGGCTCTTATGAAATGATAAGATTAATTATCGACTTACTCATTTTTTGCTTTTTTCGTCTTGAGATATTTCTTAAAAACTCAAATGACATTCTTAATTAAATTCCTTCTAAGTAAGTACCTTTGACACTTATAGAACTATGAATTTGACGTAAGTCCAATCTGTGGCATGTTCATATAGGGAGTTGTCCAGCATATGCGTTGAAAGGGAAAACAGATAAGTTAGAATTAAGAATAAATATGTGAGTATTTATTGGATATCCAAAGGAAATGAAAGGAGGTTTATTTTATTATCCTAAAGAAACTAAGGTAATTGTTAATACAAATGCCAAATTTCTAGAAAAGGACTATTTAATAAACCATGTTCCTTAAAGTAAACTAGTTTTACAGGAACTAAGCAAAGAAATAACAAATGAGTCATTTAAAAATTTAGAAGCTCAAGGACATCTAACTGAGAAGTCAGAATTGACATTCCATTGTATTTATGTAGTGGGAAAAACGTTAATATCCGTAACGATTCATTACTCAAAGTAGTGGGAATGATGAGCAAATAACTCTATATGAAGTTGTTAATATTTCGTTATTTAAAGGTAATGAATAAAATATTAAGGCTCAAGAACATTGTAGTGTGACAATAGCAGTGATAGTATTTAGTCGTAGTGGGAGAATGATAACCCAGATTGGTTCAGTGTATACTCTTGAGAGAATTTCGTGATATAGAGTCCCTGAAGTTACTAATATAGAACCGGTTAGTTACGACAAATTACTATTATACAAAGTTACATTAGAAAATAACTTAGCAAGTTCTCTTTGCGAAAAACTTATTGGCTAAAACTTTGAGAGTCGTGTAAAAAGAATATCCGTAAAAGTTAGATGCATGGTTAAGAA
This sequence comes from Datura stramonium, assembly GCA_018107945.1. NCBI lineage: Eukaryota > Viridiplantae > Streptophyta > Magnoliopsida > Solanales > Solanaceae > Datura > Datura stramonium. The sequence continues at coordinate 12,168 of JACEIK010009242.1, forward strand.
TCTTAGTGGGAGATTGTTTGGGTATATATCATTAACCATGCGTTTAGATTTGGTTTATTCTAACAATTATAATGCTTAAAAGTCTAAGTGGGAGATTGTTGGGATATAGACTATTAACCATAGATTATATACTATTAACCATATCCTTAGACATAGTACTTACTATAGAACAATTGTTTATTCAAATTTAATAAAGGTTTAAGTAGATCATATATTTATCAATGTGTCCTTTACTCATATAGTAGATGATTTAGTGTATAAAGTTTAGCTTATACATAGACAATTAAATTGGCAGTTCTTATAAGTATAAAGTTTATATATGTTCACAATCTAAGATGAAAATTGAACAAATCCATCGGTACGATTGTAACACAAGATTAAATATAATTTATCTTGATTAGGAAAATTATTTAATTCCAACTTATTGTGCTAGTTCACTATATATGTATTGAATGGACCAAGTAGAGATAAGTATTTTATCTGACTTAATAAAATAAATTTTCTAGATCGTTAAATATAGTTATACTTTTAATCTTGATATAATTATTATGGTCAATGTAATTTGTTTGTTGTTTCGCTATATCAAAGAGCAAAACTCTTTTGTGTGTTAAAATGTTCCCGATATATAGGTTGGATGATGATAAGTGACATTTGTGAAATAATAAATAGTTGATGGAATCCATCTCTCGACCTTCAGATTGATGATACCCCTTTATGATTGCTTATAAGTTTTCATGTGAAAACCCTGCAAGTGGATTGTATATCTGTTACATGAAATAAGTTAAGCATTTGAATAAAGGATTAAATTAATCAATCAATTAAATAGTCAGAAATTTAATCCAATTGATTAGTATCTGTAATCTTAACATAGGGAGTTATATAAGATTTAATGAATGATTTCGAAATTATACTGAGGAGTGTGATGTGTTGTGAGTTTACAGCACTTTCGATGCTTAAAAAATGAGAAAATAACACGGACTTAGGTATGTTTATATGGATATGAGGTGCTTTTACTTTGTTTTTACAGGGAAAATAGGTGTTGGAGCAAAAATGTACAAAAGATTCATAAAAGTACAAGAAATCAGCCAAGTACAAATCTCAGTTTGAGCCGTACGTTAATTGTATGAGTCATACTGAGACTCGTGGAAAATCTCATAAGGCTAAAATAAGGTGAAGGAAAAGTATGACTCTCAGTACGAGCCTAACCAAGATGGTATGAGCTGTAACTGGAGTAGTGAAAATCATTAGAGAAATTTGCACAAGGTAGTCTCTTGGTACGGGTGGAACCCACGAATCATAGCAACCAATTATGCCCTGAACCATAAGCCGTGAGGATCTTCAGTGATTCTTAAAGACTTGACAGAACTCCAGATACAACAAGTATGAGTCATAGGAGGAAGGTACAAGGCGTACCACAATACTCGTAGAAAATTTCAGAGGATGTCAAAGTTCTCAGGGACAACCCATGGATGGATTGTACGACTTGTAGGAATGTGGTATGAGTCATACAAGCTGCTAACACTTAGTCAAATCTACAGCAGCCAAGGGATGTACTAGAGGCAGGTACGACCCGTACAATCCTGTTACAGGTCGTAGGATCAATCGTGAGTTAAGCCGGCGCAAGATATGAAAACTTTCCTGTTAGCTTAGAAAAAGGTTTCTAATGTCTGTATAAATACCTTTTATGTTTTATTTTAGTAGGTGAACAGATAGAGAGAAGGTAGTAGACGTGGGAAAAGTATTAATTGTGATATTTTATCAAGTTTTAGAGAGCAATTCTTAGGATTAATGCTTGATTTCATCAATTGTTCTTGAGTTGTTTATTGATATTCGAAGTAGGTTTTCTTCCAATTATTGTTGTAAGTATTTAATTATGTGTTTTTAATGAATGATAAATATAATCTTACAATCATGAGAGGTTAAAACCTCCACAACTAATGTTGTGAGAACCATGGTGATTGAACGAATTAGGGTTACACAAAAGTGATTCAAAACCAATGCTAAACTATTGTATTGTATTCTCTTCATCTTTAAATATTTCTTAATGGTGCGCAACGTTATGACTTGCCTAAATTTTTTACTTGATTGAACCTAGAGAAGTAGAGATTAGGAAAAGAGAATTACAACAAAGGCTTGCTTTTTATGATAATTGTATGAATTGAGTTGCAGTCGCAGGAGAGTTAATTTGGAACATATTTGTAACATTCAAAAAGAAATCACTCATTAGACCTGACCCGGTGATTGAGTATAGTCATCCAATAGGGACGAACCAGTCATTAGGATGAACCCTAGTTATCAATTCTACAAGTAAGCATTGGGATTGATCATGCGTGTATACCTGAAGTAGTTATGAACCCATCGGGAACACTTACTTTAGTTATTTGAAAATCTTGATAACAACCATAATTACAATCTTGCTTTAATATTGTTTTTTCTTTGAAACTCCCCAATTTGGAGATAACTTACCAAAAAATTTAAGTACAGGCATTAGTCTAGATCTTACCTTATTTCCTGTGGGTTCGACCCTAACCTCTTTGTTGGGTTCTTTATTGACAACGCCTGCTTCATACTTTGCCAGGAGTGTGAGTTTGAGCGTTATTAAAAAGTGGCGTCGTTGTCATGGAATACAACTAAGATTAGATTAAGTGCTTGTATTTAACTTTTTGGTGTTATTTCCCCATTTACATTTATTTTCTTTTTCTTCTGTGATTCATTTAGGCTAACACCAAGGGAGCTACCTCTGCAAACACCCAGATTGAAGACGAGAGCTTGTTAACGCCCGTGGGAGAGATGATGAATATTGACACACTAGCAGCTGTCTTGATGAAATATGAAGGAGATGGAGTACAAGGGTACACGGAGCTGGTAAATGCCCTAAAAGGAATAGGGTCATATAATTTTAGACCAAAGAAATTCGACCTTGACTTGAAGAACCGTGTGACTCCGCCAGTAAATCCATCAGTGGAGGAACCACCAATTCTTGAACTAAAGGCATTACCTCCTCACCTCAAATATGCATTCTTGGGTGAAGACAACACATTGCTAGTAATTATTGCAGCAAACTTGACTGACTAGAAAGTGGAAGCTTTGGTCACAGTATTAAAAAAAGCACAAAAGGAAATTGGCTGGACCATAGCTGACATCATCGGGATCCCTCCAGGCATATGTACTCATAAAATACAGCTCGAGGGAAACTACACACCAAGTACAGAGCATCATCGACGCCTGAACCCACCAATGAAAGATGTAGTGGAAAAGGAGATTATCAAGTGGCTAGAAACTGGTGTAGTTTACACCATTGCGGATAGAAAGTAGGTAAGTCCGGTATAGTGTGTGCCAAAGAAAGGTGGAATCATAGTGGTACCCAATGAGAAGAATGAGTTGATACTGACAAGACCAGTCATAGGATGGCGTGTATACATGAATTACAGAAAGCTCAATCAGTAGACCCAGAAAGACCACTTTTCAATGCCATTCATGGATCAAATGCTTGACAGGTTGGAAGGTAGAGGTTGGTACTATTTTCTTGATGTCCACTCGGGGTACAATCAGATCACTATAGCCCCAGAAGATCAAAAAAAGACTACCTTCACTTACTGATATGGAACACTTGCTTTCAAGAAAATGCCTTTTGGATTGTGTAATGCACCGACCATATTTCAGCTCTGCATGAAGTCAATATTCTCAGATATGGTGGAGGACACCATCGAGGTATTCATGGACGACTTCTCAGTTGTGGGTAACTCAGTCGAATCTTGCCTCAAGAACTTGAGCAAAGTGTTGAACAGATGTGAAGAAACTAATCTGATCCTAAATTGAGAAAAATGTCATTTTATGGTCAAGGAAAGAATAGTGTTGGGTCACAAAATCTCTGAAAAAGGGATTGAGGTGGACAAGGAAAAAATTAAAGTTATAGCAGGATTTCCACCACCTATTTCCATAAAAAGGTTCAGAAGCTTTTTAGGGCATGCAGAATTCTATAGGAGGTTCATCAAGGAATTTTTAAACATTGCAAAATCATTGTGCAAATTGCTTGAGAAGGAGGTGAAGTTCATATTTAATGAGGCGTGTCTAAAGGCCTTTGAGTGCTTGAAAGAGCAACTCACCACTGCACCTACTATTATAGATCCATATTGGTCTCTTCTATTTGAAGTAATGTGTAACGCTAGTGGGGTTTCTCTCGATGCTGTCTTGGGCCAACGGAGAGCAAAGATTTCTCCATCCTATCTATTATTCTAGTAAAACACTCAATACGACCCAAAAAACTATATTATCACAGAACAGGAGTTGCTAGCAGTGGTCTTTGCATTCGAGAAGTTTCGAGCATACTTGCTTGGAACTAAGGTGATCATCCATATAGACCATGCTTTTTTTAGGTACCTGTTGTCTAAAAAGGATGCTAAACCCAGGTTGATCGGGTGGGTGTTGTTGCTCCAAGAATTCAACTTTGAGGTGAAAGACCGAAAACGAACTGAAAATCAGGTAGTTGATCACCTATGTAGACTAGAGTCTGAGGATAGAGCAAGAGAGGAGATTGATATCGATGATGCTTTCCTAGACGAGTAGGTACTAGCTGCATCTCAAGACTAGGTTCCTTGGTTTATTGACTTTGCAAATTATTTGGTCAGCGACATGATCCCAGCAGACGTGACTCCCCAGCAAAAGAAGAAGTTCTTATTCGATGCTCGAAGATACTATTAGGATGAACCATACTTAATTTGCATTTGTGCAGATAGGATCATTTGGAGGTGTATTCCAGGGGTAAAAATGTTGAGCATTTTAGAGGCTTGTCACTCATCCCCAGTTAGGGGATATCATAGTGGTATCCGAACTTCACACAAAATCTTGCAATGCGGGTATTACTGGCCCTCTATTCATCAAGATGCCTTTGATTATGTTAAGGCATATGATCAATGCCAAAGGAAGGGTGGCATTACTCATAAGTATGAGTTACTATTGACCCCTATTCTAGAAGTTGAGTTATTTTATGTTTGGGATATTGACTTCATGGGCCCATTTGTTAGCTCATATGGAATGACATACATCTTGGTAGCGGTGGATTATGTCTCCAAATGGGTGGAGGCTATTGTGCTACCTAACAATGAAGGCAAAAGTGTCACGACATTTCTGCGGAGCACCTATTCTCTAGATTTGGCACTCCCAGAGCAATCATAGTGATGGTGGATGACACTTTTGTAACTGCCTCTTTAGAACTCTGTTGGAGAAATATGGCGTCATGCATAAGGTGGAAGCACCTTACCATCCTTATTCAAGTGGGCAGGGAGAAGTTTCAACTAGGGAGATAAAGACCATTCTTGCCAAAATAGTGAATACTATTGGACAAATTGGTCTAGGAAGCGCGATGATGTGTTGTGGGCCTATCGAACAGCCTATAAGACCCCTATTGGTTCATCTTCGTATCAACTGGTCTATGGAAAATCATGTCATCTACTGATTGAATTAGAGCATAAGGCACTATGGACTCTGAAAAAGCTGAATTTAAACTGGAATGAAGAAGCCAAGTTGAGACTTGACTAGCTCAATGAGTTGGATGAATTCCGACTTAGAGCTTATGAGAGTGTGGCCAGTTATAAAGAAAGAATGAAGATTTATCATGACAAGAAGATTGTAAAAAGGGAGTTCAACATGGGTGATCTAGTCCTACTATTCAACTCAAGGCTCTGTTTGCACCCTGGAAAGTTGAAATCTAGATGGATGAGACCTTACAAAGTGGTGAATGTGTCCCAATACGGTGCAGTGGAACTTGAGAACAAATATGGAAAAAGATTCAAAGTGAATGGGAATAGAATGAAGCTATATCGGGGAGATACAGAGGAAATAAGAGGAATCGAGGCGGTGTACCTTGATGATGCCTGAAGAATCACAAAAGTTACGTCGTGTCGTGATGTTAAATTAGGAGCTGCATGGGAGGCAACCCATGGATGGTGAAGTCTGAGTAGCCGCAGGTATGTTCCTTTCCCTCCATTTTTACATTCTATGCTTCGAAGACAAAACCTGTTTTTTAAAAAGGAGAGGGGATGTACTTGTATTTTTGAGATTTTTGTGGATTCGTCCGAGGGTTTTTCTTGTCATGTTTCTTTTCCCCAGGGCATGCTATCTAGTAGTACTGGCATGTTTAGGATTTTATTTTTGTGATTTTTGTTTAATTAGAAAGTAGCTTAGGAGTACTTAGCCAATAAATTGAACTAGTTTTGATATTTTGAAAAATTGACCCTATTTAAAAAAATTTTGCGATGATTAGTTGAGTAATTGTGATTGCATGCATGATTTTTGTGGATATTTTTATGTCATTTAGTATATTAGCATGTATAGTTTTTATTAATCCATGAATAAACTGGACAGGTAGAGTGAATGTAAGTCATGTACCATGAGTGGGTGATGTCTAATACCTAGTTCAATACAACGTAGAGGATCTAGAACTTGCCCGGTTGGTATTTGCATAGGTTTAGGATGGTTAGTTAGGAAAGGATCATAGGCCATTCTTTTTTAGCCCCATTTTTATCTTAAATAACCCTACCCAAAATGATATGATTCTCTTGATCCCAATTTTAAGCCTTAAATAGACCATTTTCATTGATTAACTAATTAACCGTACCCATTTTTATAATGAACCTATTTTGGCCCTGATATCTCCTTGGATATTGTGAACCTCAACATAGGAAAAATGTCTAAGTTGATGGTGGCTAGAGTAGGGGCGCATGAATAGTGGAAAGGTGAAAAAAGGAGAGAAAATAGAAAAGGTGAAAAATGAGGTATGGTGTGACAAAAGAAAGAGACAAAAAAGAGAAATTGAAATAGAAAATTCAAAAAGATAATGGTGCCTAAAAATCTTGAAGAAACACACCACACTCATACAAGTTCATAAAAAGGGTGTAAAGGGAGGAAAAAGTGAACGAAGCAAAAAAGGGTGAAAAAGTGAAGAAAAAAATGGAGCCACATACATGTAGTGCCAAGAAAGGGTTTAGTCACATAAAAGGATCCCATATCTATCCTACCGAGACCAAAAGCCTACATTACAAGCCAAAGAAAGTCCTATAGTGATCCTATCCTGACCATTTGACAAACCGAAGTAGAGAAATTAAGGACAAGCCTATGGTATCCGATATGCAGTATTTGGAACTTCTTTGTGAGAGTGAGAGTCTTTCTTGATCAGTCCCATGTTATATATTTTACCATTCTATGAGTGGTGAACCTCATTTGCTGTAAGGGTACATGGTTTGTGTTTTACTCTACCAATGGTTTGTGTAAAAATCATTTGTGATGACATCACTATCTGTTAATAGCTAGATGATATGTCTTGATCCCTTCTTATCATGTTTTATGGTTGCTTGTAGTGCAGTCAAAAGCTTTTTGAGTTTATAGTGCAAGTTTTGTTTGATGTTTGTTGTAGTATCCTAGGTTTATTTTCTAGTTAAGCATTGTGTGAGTTTTTATTTTCTTTGCCTGAGGATATGCAAAAGTATTAAGTTGAGAATCTTGATGTGCTATGAGTTGACAACACTTTTGACGCTTAAAATTGAGAAAATAATATGGACTTAGGAATTTTTATATGGATATGAGGCACTTTTACTTTGATTTCAGGAAAACTAAGTGCTGGAGCAAAAATGTGCAAAAGAAGCCTAAAAATATAGTAAATCAACCCAAATACAAGTCTTAGTACGAGCCGTACTGAGAATCGTGATGAAAGTCAGAAGGATGCAGTGAGAAGAAGGCAATATACGACTCTCAGTATGAGACGTACCAAGATGGTACGAGCTGTAACTGGAGTCGTGGAATTGTTCAGAGAAAATTGCACAAAGGAATACTCTTGGTACAGATGGAGTCATGGATCGTAACACCAACATACGAACCGTACCATGAGCCATGGTAAACTTCAAAAGATTCTTCAATACTTGGCAGAACTTCAGACACTACAGACAGTATGACTCGCAGGAAACGAGGCTTACCATAACACTCGTGCAAAATCTCAGATGATGTCAGAGTTCTCAGGGCCAAACCATGGAAGCATTGTGCGAGTCATAGGATGGAGGTACGAGTCATATCAGTCTACCAACACTTGCCAAATCAGCAGCCAAGGACTTACGAGAAATAGGTATGACCCGTATAATCCTTCTACGGGTCGTAGGTCCAGTCATGAAACAATCGACACCAGACATGGAAAATTCCCTATTAGCTTAGGAAAAGGTTTCTAATGTCTAT
>JACEIK010009242.1:20406-53700 GCA_018107945.1 Datura stramonium
GTTAGAGAAGGACAGAATCGAATTAGTGGAAGTGTGAAGAATAATTTTTTTGGATTTTTTTCAAGTTTTAAGGATAAATTCTTTGGATCAAATTCTTGATTTCCTACAATATTCTTGAGATTGCTTTTTGATATTCAAATTTGATTTTCTTCCAATTGTTGTTGTAATTATTTAATTATGTGTTTATCCATGAATGCAAATTGTAATCCTACAACCATGAGAGGTTAAAACCTCCACAACTACAGGTTTTGGAAACCATGATGGATTAACGAAATAAGGTTGCACAAAAGTGATTCAAAATCAATGCTAAACTCTTGTACTGTATTCTCTTCAATTTAAACGTTTCTTAACAGTGTACAATGTTAGAACTTGCCCAAATTCTTTACGTTCTTGAACCTAAAGAAGTAGAGATTAGGAAAAGATAATTACAGGAAAGCCTTGGTCTTTATGGTCATTGTATTAACTTGAGTTGTGGTCGTAGGAGAGTTAACTTTGGGACATATTGATAACAGTTAGTTTGAAATCGCTCATGAGACCTGACCTGGTGACTGAGTATAGTCATCCAATAGGGACGAACCAGTTGTTTGGATGAACCCTACTTATCAGTTCTATAACTAAGCATTGGGATTAATTACGAGTGTACATCTGAAGTAGTTATGAAACCATGGGGATCACTTACACTAGTTGTTTGAAAATCTTGATTTAAATCACAAATGTAATCTTTTTTTAATATTTTTTTCTTCAAAACCCCCGAATTTGGAGATAACTCACCAACAAGTTTAATTACCGATATTAGTCTAGATCTTACCCTATTCCCTGTGGGTTCGACCCCAACCTCTTAGTTGGGTTCTTTATTGACAACAACCGCTTCATACTCTGTCCGGAAGTGTGAGTTTGAGCGTCATCAACAGCGCGCCAGCAACTATGCCCACCTAGAAAAAAAATTTTGCTCTAAGGTTTCATACCTAGCGTGCCAGGCCAGGAATTTAACCCCAAACATAAAAGTTTTCAAGCTTTTCTTTGTTTACCTTTTCTCCTCAACTTCCCTATTCATCTCTACAAAACAGAAATGTATTAAAAAGAAATTGCCTCCTGCTCATGGCACAAAATTCATGGGTTACCTCACATGTAGCACCTGGTTTAACATCGTGGAACGATGCAAGACTTCTTACTCCTCCAACTAAGAGAGATGATTTTCTACCTGAGTTCCCGATGGTTCTTCTTGTGAAAAATGCTGCTCTATCCCTGCTTAGACATTTGAGGCTCTACCACAATGATGGTCTTTAACTCCTCATAGTGGGGTGGCACTCGTGTTGTCCTCAATAAATCAAAAACTACTTCCTGACCATCCAGCATCATTGAAATCTACCTTGACTTCACCCTTATAACTATATTTGCTGTAGCCAAAAATCCTCTTCCCAAAATAATGGGCAGTACTTCATCAGCTTCATAGTCTAGGATGATAAAGTCCATCAACAAGATGAATGGTCCCACTTTAATAAGCATATCTTCAATAATGCTGTCAGGATAAGTGATGAACCTGTCAGCCAACTGCAGCTCCACTGTAGTGGGACGTGGTTCACCTAACCCCAACATTCTTTACAATGATGTAGGCATAAATTAATGCTTTCACCTAGATCACACAATGTTGAGTCAACCTCTCTACTTCCAATGATGACTAGAATAGTGAAGCTCTCGGGGTCCTTCAACTTCGGCGGAATCTTGTTTCGCACTTGGAAATTGCACTCCTCTCTAAGAGATATAGTTTCAAACTCTATAAGCCTTCTTTTGTTAGACACAATATCTTAAAGATATTTGGCATGATTTGGTACCTCCTACAACGACTCTACCAATGACAGATTTACATGCACCTGCTTTAAGACATCTAGAAATTTCTTGCATGTTGCATCCTCTTTCTGCTTTTTAAATCTCTGTGGAAATGGAGGTAGACTAAATTATGCTGCTTTTTTCTGTGAATGAATCGACTCGCCAACCTTCTTCTTTGACTTTGCAACTTATTCATCCTCTACCTTATTGTCTCTAGGTATCACTTCAACCAATTCCTTTCCACTGCGCAAAGGAATTGCGCTTACATTTTCCTTAGGGTTCTTCTTTACATTACATGGAAATGCCCCTTGAGTTCTAGTTGTTTGCTGAATTGCCAACTAGCCCACTTGTCTCTCTAACTCATGAATCGACTTCTGATCTCATTGACAATTTGAGTCTGTTGAACCATCCATTACTTCATGGTCTCCTTTAATGAACTGCGAGGCTGCTGGCCTTGATTTCACTGAATATTATTTGGGGGTCTCTGAAAGTTCTGATTTCCTCCCCATGGGGAATTAGCTGTATTCCTGTACCCCTGATTGTAACTGTTCCCTTGAAATCCTTCACTACGACCTTGTTTCCCCACAAAATAGATGATTTTGAGTTTAGAAGACAACCTAAATAAGAACGAATTTCTCCACACACCTAACATGATGGCCATGGAGTCTGAACTTGTTGAACTTGATGAACCTGACTTACTGCTGGTGTAGTCACTAACTTGCAGATCACATTCACCAGCTGACATATATCTGATCGAGTTGTAGCCATACCATTAACTTTTAGTGTCCCTGGAACCGTTGTTGTTGTAAAACCTCTGCCTTAGTCCTGATAGTCTTAACTTCCAATTGACATGAGATTCAATAAAGCTTCTATATCATTATAGCTTTTGGACAATATATGTCCCAGTGCAGTAGCATCAAGTAGAATCTTGGACTCTGGCTTTACTCTCTCTATAAAACTATACCCAATGATCTCCTTTGGCTACATATGATGTAGGTAATCACACAGATATCCTTTGTATCTCTCCCAGGATTGAGCCAATGTTTCACCATCCTTTTGAATGAACCTTGAGATCTTTACTCTCAACTCCTTTATTCTCCTCAAAGAGTAAAACCTGTATATGAACTTACTGGAAAGAGCTTCCCAAGTGGTGATGGACCCTACTGGCTCATTTTGAAACCATTCCTTTACCTCTATAATCAATGAAAACGGGAACAATGTGAGTTTCACATACTCATCAGAAATATTTTGTAATGAAAATTCTCACTTAGTTCCACAAATTTCATCAAATACCTGTGAGGATCCTCATGCGGCTTGCCCTGATACTGAGAAATATTTTGAACCAACTGCACGATTCCCTCCTTCAACTCAAAGTTTGTACTAATGGCCAACAAAGTTTAGAATTGGAATCCAATTTGGGTTGTTGGAACATTCTTTCTCATTATTCTCTTTCATTACTACTAACTGATGAAATGTTCTTTCTATTTCCAGATCAAAGCGAGCCAAGGTTTACCTTGACTTTGAGTAGTTGTCATACACTAAGAAAATAACACGTAAAATATGCAACAACCAACAACTGACGTAAAATATGAAATAGTGGAATAAAAATTCCAAATAAAATAATTAATCAATATACAAGTCCCCAGCAACAACGCCAAAAGCTTGATGTCGCAAAGAGCACACGTAACCGTACGTGGTCATCAAGTAATATAGGATGGTGAAGTTCAGATATCGTACCCACAAAGAATTGTTTGATTAATTATTTAGTTTGAATCTATATTTCACTATTCAAGAAAAACAAAATTAAATTTTTGAATGAGTTTTAGATTACTTTCTACTAAAACTTGAAATATAAATCAAAGAAAGTAAAAGAAATTCATTTGCAAGAGAGTTGTGAATCAAATGATGATTAAGACCCAGAGTCTTAACACTATCACTTTCAAGTTGAGTTTTAGAGTTCAAATGCACTAGACTAAATCTTCCTAAGACTGTTAGTTTCAAGTTACGAACTCATTTCTCAACTTATTCTCCCAAATTGTCAAGAACTATCTCACGAACCCTAAAACCTATATCCCTATGATTGCAGAAGAAACATGAGAATATAGTTGAAGATACTTGATCCAACTAAGTAGGGTTGCAGGGTATATCCCTATCCATAATAACAAAATTAATTCCTCGAAATCTTTACAAGGAAACGGAACCTACTCTATACTTCTTTTAACCCTCATTCATTCCCACTCCCAAGTTCAAGCAATAAGCCAATAGATTATATTTGAAATGTGACCATACTGACAAATAAACATGAACTCAAGTAAGCATAAATAAACTTGAAAAGAAGATTTAATTGTATAGCATAAATGAACGTTCAAACTACAACCATCAAGCTTGTGGCCAAAACCCTAGATTAAGGAGTTTAGCCACTCAAGTTCAAGAGTAAACCCATAGAATGGTCATTCGTATCACAAAAAGTAAAGAGTAAAGAAGAAAAATCTAAGAAGAAAATGGAACTTCTTGCCTCCTTTTCTTCCCCATTAAACTGCGTATATTCTCCAACAAATGCCCTAGCAATGTATTTATAAGCATGTAAACAAATTCCCCTTTTTCCCATAAGTAACTCAACTTTTGGACTTAAAAAATTAATTCTCGGATAGGACCTGGCGCACCACTTCACCCATCTCACCAGACATGACTTGAATTTCTTCTAAAGTTTTACTTTTCGTGCGCCACTTTTGCTATCTCACCAAGGTGTTAGTCAAAATTCTACAGTTCAGGAGTTGGTGTGCTACTTCTCTCAATGAACCAGATTGTTAAGAAATTTTTTCCAAGTTTGGATCCTCTCTGGCATGCCGCTTCTCTCACTTCTCCAAGGTGTGATCTGAATTCATTTGTAGTTCAATGTCTTGCATGCCACTTCAGGAATAACACCAAATTGAGCATAATTTCTCTAAAGTTTTGTGGCTGGTGTGCTAGTTCTCCCATTTCACCAAGGCAAGTTTACCTCAAAATTTCTTTCTTTATATGTTGCACCTTTTTTGAGTATTTTTCCATGTTTTACCTGCCAAAATCATTTGAAAACATCTGTTAGCTCTTTCCACACACACATTCATGAAACCTTGCATTTTATAAGGATAGTCTTTTCAAAACATGATATAAGATGGGTAAAAATGTGACAAATGGGCTTAAGAATACACCCAACATCATGAACTCTTGACTCAAGCTTAAGGAAACCCTAGGTTGAATATGTTGAATTCCTAACTTTCTTGATGATATGAGAGCTAATTACTCTTAATCATACATTGTTAGGAGAGGGAACGCGAGTTTACACTAAATAAACCCTTAAATATCCTCTTTAAGAATCCCAAAACGTTCTGATTTAGGTGATAAGAATATAGGAAATTACTAAAATAACCCTGGGATCCCATTTGAAAAATTGGTTATCCAGTGATGAAGAGTCATTGATGACTCATAGTTATTGAACATGACTCGTGGTGGCCTATCATAGTCATTGGAGTCAAGTTTTTGGACTTTGCTTCCTTGCTCAGGATGGATAACTTGACGAGTCGTTAGATGAATCAAGAACTCATTTCTTGAGTCATTGTATCTGGGACCTAGGATACATTGGTTTCACATCATGAATTATGTCACGACTCATGGTATCTCACCACAAATCGTGATGTGATATGTTCTGTGGAAAATTTCCCTTTTCTGCTAGTTTTCTACTTCATGTATAGGATCCAACCTTGGGGAAATTTGGGGGCCATTACACTTATCTTGAGATAGACTTTGATTAGTGACTCATATACGTGTGTGGAATTGATATGTCTATTGGTTTGACCATGTATAAGACCTTAAGTTGATTGAATTTAACGTAATAGAATAATATCTTATGGGCTAATGGGACTTTTAGAGTTATCATAATGAATTGATTATTCTTGATTTTGTCAATATTAGACTAGTGGTCTAATTTAAATTGTCTTAAAGAGGGATTCAAAGGAAAGAAAGAATGGGTATAAGTATGATCTTGTTGCTAGTTAAATCGGGTAATCAAAGCTAAGATTACAAATGAATAATTGTAGCGTACTTGGTTGTAATTTATTATGTGAAATTAAGAATGTGAAGGGGGACAATGATGTGGCCTCGAGTAAAATGACCTTCAAATAGGAACTTGTAAGATTATTGTAAGGGTTTGTGTTGAATATAATTGGCAGTTTTATTAACTCCTTAAAGGATATAGTTGGAGAAGTTGAGCTAATAATTTGTGAATAGTACATGGTAGTATATTTTCAATCAAAATTGATAATTAGTGACTTAACCATGATATTTGAATAACTAAGAAAATGGTAGGTTATGATTTAATGCGGATTAGACATTGTATAATGTATTCTAAGTGTTATGAAGTGATGAGCCTGTTTGAATGGTCTTCGAATAATGATTGAGTAGAGATTTTGGTAGCTTAACTATGTTATGTGAATGAGCTCGGGGGTGGTGAATATTGTTTAGGATTTGAAAGTGCAACTGTGATAATCAATAATGTGTTAATCAATGTGTACTTGTGATTTATCCTATGTGATGATTAATTGAGAGCATAATGAAATATGTTGATGAATGATGGGTAATACATTCTTACCCTGAGATAAGAGGCTCATGCTTGAGGTCAGTATTCGGGCGAGCAGTTGTGCTATGTTACCCATTCAATAGTCTATTTCTCCATTAAAGAACTTGAGAATTCAATCCCACCCCATTATACCCATTCAATTATTTACCCACGAGCTAGGTTATCATGCTCTACTCCCACAACGATCATTCAAACCTAGTTCATAGAGTTTCTACTCCTTAAACCTCTTTGAAGCAGTTTTTAATGCTAAAGGTCCAAACTTTATGACGTTCTAGGTTTCAAATTACAACCATTATGAACTATAAAAATCAATTCTATCTTAGAAGTGTTGGTTATTTAATTAGAAATCTAGGGAATCAAGTATTAGAAGTCGTGGTTATTTACTTAGAAGTCTAGGGAATCAAGAACTATCAACACCCCATCAACTTACCCTAACTTTCATAGTTCTAGGGTTCTTAGACAGAATTTCACCATTAAAATCACATAATTATTCTAGGGTGTTAAAGGGTAAAGATACGGAAGGATTAACTAAGAAATCTTACCTTGGAAAGAAGAAACTGCTTTTCCCCTTGAAAAATCATCCTTAATCTCTCCAATTTCGTGCCTTATAATAATAGGGTGAAAACCCTGAAATTCTGAAGAATAATAGGGCGAAAACTCCAAAATTCTAACTTAAACAGGCATTCTACCTTGCATCATATGCTGAAGTGGTCACTTTCTCATTATAGCAGATTTCCTATGGTGACCAGGGTCTCGCTACGGTGGACCCCCATGATCTTTCCACTAATGCAATAACAAGATCTCTGATTGCTACGATGGTCTCATGGCAGCAGTGCTCTGCTAACTAGTAGTTTGGTAATTTTGATATTTTTCTGTTCCCAAAACACAAGTCTTTAATCTCGACTTCACAACACCCTCAAATTTCGCACCTAACTGTAGAACGATGCAATAAATTTACTAGTAGTCTCAGAATTTCCTATGAAGGTGTAGTTTTGTAGCATCCTAAAAGTTTCGTAGACCAAAACCTAGACTTACAATGAAAAACCAGAAAATTTTGTCTCAGAATTACTCGAACAACGACTCGTTGTCAGCAACAACGACTCATTACCTGAGCTATTTTAAGCCTTCCAAGTTCTCATTTAGGAACCAACGTGACATGGAATGACCCGTTTTGAGGAGTAACAAGTCTTCCTAATACTCATTGTTACTCAGTTCTGAAACCTGACTAGATCTCCCCCTCAGAACCAACGAGCCAGACGATGAGTCATTATTTTGTGTAACGACTTGTCAAGTGAGTCATTGTCTATGAGGGGTGAAAGGATGGGAAATTTCTAGTAGTGATGATGAATCAAGGTAACGAGTCGTTAGAAGGAGTAACGACCCATTTTGTGAGTCGTTAGGTGGAGTTCAGATATTGTCCAAAATTCTTCCAGTGACCACGGGTGGAACCAATGACTAATTGTCTCAGCTAACGAGTCATTGTTCCCATATATTAGTCAAGTATAGAGACAGAATTTGAAATTCCCAGTACCAATGATTGGTTCCAACGAGTCGTGGTCATCACTAACGACTCGTTGTGTGACCTGTTGCATCCCGACGGGCCGTCTTCTAGACTTTTCCCCTGGGGAATTTTCGTAACTGCCCCTTATTTTAATGCTTAAAACTATGTTGTTTTAGGAAAAATTTCTGAGGTTTTGATGGGGTAAATAGTTCTTCTCCCTCATTCCCCACTTATATTTTCAGATTTACATACGTAAACTTTAGAGTTCCTCTCTCAAGTAAGAGCTAGGGCTTCCAATTCTCCTCAAGATTTTCAAGCTTCTACTCAGGGATCTCCTTCGTCAAGTATGTGGGAATTCAACAAGGAGATTCTTCCATCCTTGTGTCCCAAATTAATTTTAGAAAACCCATTTGAATTACAGCCCTACAAAAGATTTGAAGCTAGTGTTTTCGGTTTGTTAAGAGACTCTTTAAATCTTGTTAATTCCCTTACTTTACATGGTTATTCTTAGCTGAAATTCATGCCCTACTTATAGTTATTAAATTTTCTTTCTTAGTCTTGATCCTTAGCATGATTCTGAGTAAAACTTTCATGATTTAGAACTCAAACAGAAATGTTATTTTGCTTCAGGAGATGTTACTCGAATTATGAATGATTAATACAAATACTTGAGTAGGAGTTACTATTTTGGCATATTCAGTCTTAGAATCTCCGTATACTTCGTATTGTACTGAAAAGTCAGCTGATCAGTTTGACTATTGCCAGTCATTGAGAAACTCAGTAACCTCTGTAGCATCAGTTTATCATCTTATTAGTTATTCCTTAGGTCGTTACAATGCTATCATATAAAGTAGCTCTGACGACTCTTAGAACATAGTTTCTTTCAGGTCCTTAGACTCTCAAAATACTTCTAGATAAGTAGTTCTAAAACATAAGTCTTAGGACATCAGTTTTGAGTTATCCGCACAGTTAGACACAATTAGGATTTTAAGTGGGAGTAGTACTTAGAATCGAGCGGGCTAGGGTTCATCGCACCGGAGAGTATCGCGAAACCTCAGCTCCGTGCCACGGACGTAACGCGATCGCACCTGTGTTCCTAAAACTACATTGCCACCGTAGGTTATTAGCCCAAATGGGTCTCGCATGTTGATCACGCAGTTCACCTACTATACCATGGCAAGGTATAGGGGGCCTTCTCCGATTGGGGGTATACATCGGACTCCATATTTAACTCACGTATTACATGTCATTAGAGTCTCTCCCATAGAACAAGATAGTTCACCCAATTTAGTTATGAGTTTTCTTCGCTCGCCGCTTCGCATTTCACCCATTTACAAAGATACAATGTAGCTTTTATTACTCAATTTATGTACGCTTTTAATTCCTTTCCTCGTATATTAGTACCTTTCAAAGTACGACGTATAGCGTTTTATGCTATATCATTTTATGATATAGCCTTAGGTACCCAAATTTCAAAGACCATGGTTAGATCCTCTCATCGATATCCTGCCAGCCTTTGTGGTAGAGTCCTCATCCACGAGAGCTTGTGTTCCATTCCCAATTTTATTTTTTATTTCTTCGGGCCTTATAGAAGTATTAACTAGGTGTTTTTCCCAAAGAACTCATCGGGCTATAGAAGGCTTATCATAATATTTATAGATTCATCTAGAATATCATATTTTGTCATTCATTCCAGAGTAGTTATTTTCTTTATCATATTTTTGCTCTTTTATGATTATTCTAGAAAATCAATTTTTAGTAGAATATGCTCTACTAGGATATGCTTAGGGTCACTTGTAACTCTAAGTACCATGCTCTGCCTAGGTGTGAACCCGATCATGACAAACTTGGTACCAGAGTCGACTAAAGTGTCCTAGGACGCTTCCCGAAAGCCGCATCAAATAGAGTTTTTCTATACGTGTGAGGCATGCCATACATGAGTGAGATCACGACGCATCTTTAGGAAAATTCCTTTATTCATGGTTCTTATCGTCCTAGTTGTTCTCAAATGTCCTCCTAACTCGTGCCGCGCCTTTTAGATAATGATGCCTCCTAAAAGGAAATGGAAGGAGGACCAAAAATGCTAACCGACCAACCCCACCTCGCCTCCCATAGATCCTCGTGACGACCAGTGTCCAATGCACTCTTGTACGTGATTCGTATGCCGGCCTAGGTCATGACCAACCAGCTAACCGCACGCCATGGTACCAATTAATACAAATGGGTTTGCAACAACTTCGGGATTTCACTGACAATCCCCGGCATTTTACTCATCAAAAGTAGATGAGGACCCACGTAGGAATTTGTTGACGATTACGTAAGATCACCCAAATCACGGGTGTTACCTCTCGTAGAGAGTGTTGATCCGCCGCCTACCGCCTGAAAGGAGTGGCTCGCATTTTGTACAAGCAATAGAAGGATGGAAGGTAGAATGGTGTGGGTCCTAAAAGAGAATGGGATGAGTTTGTTACAACATTTTTGAACAAAAAGTTCTTTCCCTCGTGAGTTAAGGGAAGCTAAGGCCACCGACTCCCGGAACCCGAGGCGTAACAACATAAAAGTACAGAGTATGCACTGTCTGCCCAGCTTGTCGAGATATGCCTGCAATGGTTGCCGAGCTCTAGGACGCATTCTTAAGTTTGTTAATAGAGTCTCGCACTTGGTGGTCATGGAATGCGTGATCCATGCTTATCAAATACATAGACCCCCGTAGTCTCGCATTCATGCAATAAAAGAATGAGGTAGAGAAGCTGGAAGGAGATAGAGCAGTTAAGAGTAAACAGCGCTTTGAGTATTCCCAGAGGTCAAGCGGTGGTAATTGCCTAGAAGCAGCAAAGTAGAGGCCTCCAACACCTTCCTTAACCAATGCTCTATCCTTTAGGCCCTGTAAGGATAAAAGGATCGGGGCATCGCTCCCGGCCCCAAAGCCATGTCTCCAAAGAGCGTACCTTTTCAGCATGTCCTAAGTGCGGCAAGAACCATCGCGGGAGTGTCTTAAGTGGGAAAGGATTGTTGTTTTTGGATGTACAATCATTGGTGATTGTGGAATTTCCCCATTAGCTATACGGGAAAGGCCCACCACCATGTCGCCACCCATCAAAGACGCCTAGGCCGGCAGAGGGGGCAGGTAGTGGTCAACACCAGAATTGTTTCTACACTCTATCTTCCCGGAAGGATTAGGAGAATGCACTTTATGTTGTTACTTGTATGTTATGCCTTTTCCACACTAATGTATATGCTTTTACTAGATTCTAGGAGCTAGATTTTCCTTTTTGAATCCTTATATTGCAATCCAATTTAATATTAGTCTAAAAATTCTCTCAGAGCCGTTTCATGTCTACTCCAAGTAGTGAGTCAATTAGAGCTAGCCTGGTACAGAACTTGTCTGGTCACTATGCTTCATAAAGTCACCGATTGATCAAGTAGAGCTAAATATGGTCAACTTCTATCTCATCCTTGGTATGGACTCGGGGTTGTATTCTTGTTATGCTTTAGTTGACTGGGCGCATCCAGTGGTCACCTGTGCGTTTCAATTTCCTAATGAACTATCACTGTGAGTGGATGGGTAGTACTAAGCGCCTAAGGATCGTTTCATTTCATACCTTAAGGCTAGGTAGATGATCACCAAGGGCACATATACCACCGCTTATGGTTAAAGAATCTAGTTTTGAGACCCCTACACTTTAGTCAGCCTCCAGTTGTACGTGAGTTTCCTAATGTGTTCCTCTAAGACCTTCCCAAATTCCTCCCCTAATAGGAAATAGATCTAGAGGAGACCTTTTTCCAAATACCCAACCCATCTCTATTCCTTTGAAGAATGGCTCTAGCTAATCTTAAGGAGTTAAAGGAATAATTGAAAGACCTGTTTGATAAAGGCTTCATTAGACCCAGGCAAAAGATCTTCCAAGATATTCACATGGAAAGAAAGACAAGAACCAGATGTGCATCGTGATTTACCAAATTTAACAAATATTCAGAATAGTAAATCCTCGCCAAGATTGACGCCTGTCAATGCGAGGAAGGTTGTTCAAAATGATTTATCGAGATGACGTGAATGGTATTTAGAGAATATATACCTCAAAAGGCCTTATGAACTGATTAAAGTACCAATGTATATCCCAAATATGTTATTCGACTAACCGATGCCCGCACTTTTTATATATTTGATGAAGGTTGTTCAAGTCGTATCTGGATATGTTTGTTATTGTCTTTATAGACCATATTCGGCTTGCACGCACAAAGGAGGAGCATGCAAGCCATGTGAGAATAGTTTACGTATCTCAAGGACTACTAGTTGTTCGCCAAGTTTAGCAAGTGTCAATTCTGGATAAAATCAATTGCCTTCCTCATCCATGTGGTTCCTTTTGCAGAGAGAGTGGTCCAAGTGGGATCCTCAAGATAGCAAAGAGTCAAGGACTCGCCAAGCACCCGCTCCATCCTACATTAGACGTTTTGGGTTTAGCTATTATAGACGGGGTTCATTTAAAGGGTTCTCTCCATTGCCTCCCCTTTGACCAAACCGACTCATAAGAAGGTCAAGTTTCAAAGTGGTCAAGAGAATGTGATAAGATTTTTCAGAGTTGAAGACTCCACCACCATGTACTCGCCTTCCAAGTGTATGTCTGGGAGGGCTTTGTGGTCTATTGCATGCCTCTAGAGTTAGCTCGGTTGCGTTCGATGTAACATGGCTAAGTCATAGCTAACGCCAGAAAGCCTCAAAGTTCATGAGAAGAACTACCGGCTCATGACTTGAATCTGGTGCTGGTAGTGTTCGCTGATGATTTGGAGAATTATCTCTATAGGGATCATTACGTATGTTTTCACAAATCACAAGAGTATACGGTACGTGTTCGCCGTAAGGATTTGAATCTTTATCGAGAATATAACTAGATTTATTGAAGGATTACACATAATTGTGTTGTATCACCTTGCAAAACCAACGTACCGCCTAATGCCCCCAACATATTGTCTATGGAGAGTGTTTCTCACGTTGAGGATGGTAAGAAAGAACCGCTTAGAGATGTTCGCTGCATCACCAAGTTAGGGGTCTAGTTGGTTGACTCAAAGGTGGCGTGGAGTTGTAGTCCTGGAGGGTCAATCTTCCTTGGTGGTAGAGGTTAAGTAAAAGCAGGATGAATACCCAATTTTTCTCAAGTTGAAAGAAGCAGTTCTAAGGAAAGAGGTGGAAGCATTCTCCAAAGAGGGAGATGGTGTGCTCCATTACCAAGGCATGTTGTGTGTTCCAAATGTAAAGAATTTGAGGCAAAGGGATACTAATGGAAGCTCACACCACCAGGTACTCTATCCACCAAGGTGCCACAAAGATACACCGTGATCTATGGGAAGTCTTTGTGGAATGGCATGGAAGATAGACATTGCGTAATCTCTTGACCAAGTGTCCAATTGCCAAGCAGGTCATGATTGAATATCATAGACCTAGGGTATGACTCATGATATTAGTATTCCTACTTTGAAGTGGAGGAAGTGAATATGGTCTTCATCATAGGTTTACCAATATCATGACTCAATTTGGGTGGTTGTAGACCAAATGACTAAGTTGACATATTTTCTACCAGCTAAGACCACAGACTCTATAAAGGATTATGCTAGACTGCATATCCGTGAGTTAGTCGATTGCACAGGTTCCTTGTCCATGATCTTAGATGTGGTACTTAGCTCACCTTGCATTTCGAAAGTCATTTCCAGAAGGACTTGGTACTCAAGTCGCTTAACACAACTTTTTACCTACGTATTGCATGACCAGGCTAGGAGGACCATTAAGAACATGGAGGATATGTTGAGATCTTATGCGATACAACTTCATGCGCTTGAATGATCACCTAATTTTCATTAATTTTCATAATGACAAACTCTACCACTCAAAGATTCAGATGATCCCGTTTGAGGCATTATATGGTAGGAGCTGTAAATCATAGTGGTTTGATGTTGGTGAAGTTACCTTGATAGGACCTAATTCAAAAGACATGAGGTCATGCAGAAGGTTTAACTTATTAGAGAATGGTTGAAAAGCTTAAAGTCGATAGAAATCATAAGGGAAGATGTAAGAAAAAGGGAGTTGGAATTTGAGGTGATGATTGGGTGTACTTGAAAATTCACCTATGAAAGGGTTAATGAGATCTGAAATAAAGGAAAGTGCAAAATTCTAGGTATATTGGGACTTGATGTATCAATCGAGATGCATTGGCAATATGGCTTACGAGCCGGAGTTGCCCGCATAGCCAATCAATGCACCCAGCCTATGTGTCCTGTTGAAAAATGCACGTTGACCCGATCTCTTTAGGTACCTCAAGAGAGTTCTTGTGTAAAATACAACCTCTTATGAAAAAGTTCCAGCTTCGATTCTAGATCGCTAAGTTTGTGGCAGCCGATGAATAAGGAGGTCGCCTTTCTCAAGAAAAGTTTTATGGAGGAACCAGCTAGGTGAGGGAGCTAGCATGGAAAGCAGAGGAAACATGAATGTCTCTAAATACCCTTACCTATTCTCCTAACTCACTTCTGTAACTGGGTACTAAATTCCTCCTCGGCATTCATCTGGGCCAATACCTCTTCATTTTATTCATGTTTAAATAAGCACCCTAGTTGCATAAGTTCGCTATTATTCCTATCTAAGTTTGAAGCCGGCCACTTCTTCACATCGCCATATCTTCTGCCCGGGCCTGCACCTCTTCACCGCCTTTAGCTTATTTAGCTTACATTCGAGTGATGAATAATCCAAATGGGGAAATATTGTAATACCCGAAAATTTTGGTAGACAAAAACTCAGACTTAGCATGAAATACCGGGAAGAAACCAAAAAAATTTTATCCCGTATCCATTTCTCAATGAGTCACGTCGCCAACAATGACCCGTTGCCCGAGCCATTTATCAATCCCGTAATTTGTCACTCAAGAACAAACAAGACATGGAATGATCCATTGTGAGAAGTAACGATTCATCCTATCACTCATTGTTACTCAATTTTGGGACTTGACCAAACTTCCCTTCGTAACAAATTGTTTAGATGACGAGTAGTTGTTCGATGTAACCAACGGCCAAGTGAGTTGCTGATTGAGTGGTGAAAGGATGGAAAGTTTCTATTGGTGATACGAGTCAAGGTAATGAGTCATTACCAAGAGGGAGATGGTGTGATCCGTTACTGTGGCAGTTGTGTGTACCAGACGCTGGTGACTGAGAGATAGAAGTTATTGGAATAAGCACATAGTTCCGTGTACTCAATCCACCCCGGTGCTACTAATATGTACCGCGATTTGAGGGATATTAACTGGTGGAACAACATGAAGAGAGACATCGCCAAATTTGTAGCTAAGTTCCCAAACTTCCAAGAAGTCAAGGTAGAACACAAAAGACCGGAGGTATAACCTAGGATATCAACATATATAGTACCCCGAAAATGCATAGGAGTATACCTGAAGCTAAATGAAAACCTGTATGTTGAGAAAAAGGTTGCAGAACGACAGTACCACAACCCGTGGTAAGTAACTGCCGTGTCACGTTGGTGTTCATGGGTTCGTAATAGTCATCGAGGAAACAAATCTGATTCAACGATCCGTGGTGAGTAACCATGAGCCGTCAGTTAGTTGTCATGGTGGGAAGTGGGACTTGGGTAGAGAGCATGACGGCCACAATGACCCGTTTTGGCTTAAAACGACCCATCGAGGGGAGCGTGGTAAGGATCCTGCATTCAATGAGAAAGTGACGCTTAGTAACTACGACCCGTTGGAAGATATGGCGAGCCGTGGTGGTTTGATAGAAATTCAAAAGGTTCGGGGGAGTAATCAACGGCCGAAGGAACGCCCATTGGATCATAGAATGACCCATCCTATCCGTCCGTTGGTTAAGCCAGGAAGAGAAGACGTTCAACAATTCATTCAACGAGAAGATAGAATAGTCCGCTGCTGTTTCCACGACCTAAGTGCCACCCAAGGGTTCCATCCACTGTGTTTTAGGGCCTGCTCACATGGCATTTTTTCGACTTTCCATGTTTTAAGACCCCAAACTACATCGTTAGATATTTTTCTGAGCGTGATAAGATAAGTTAAGTCCTTTATGCATGCTTCATTCTCATGCAAAAGCTAGGAGAGATTTTCTGGAGATTCAAGGTCTTCTTCCACAGTTTCCATCAATTTCCTTGTGGGTATTCATGGAACCTTGAGTAAATCCATTTCTAGGTATGTAGGGTTTAATAGGTGTCTTCCTTCCACACCCATGCCCTGGCTCCTATCAATTAGTGTTAAATTATGAATTATCAATTATGGGGTTTTGTTCAATTAAAAATATTCTTATATCTCTATTCATGGGTATGATTTTTATTGAGTTGATACACATTACGGTTTAGTGGATTCTAACTTGTTTCGCTTATAAAATTTGTTTTTTAAAAAACTAATCTAAAACGCCCATAGGTGAAGAATTCATGAAGGAGGTGATTTATGGTAAATGTGTGATAATGATGAAGTTGGTGATGAAAGACATGTTTATAAAGCTACCCATGATTAAGATGTTGTTTTCAAAAATAAGAATGTGCAAATCCTAGTATGATAAAGCTTTGGGCAACGCCCACATGTTGATTAAAGCGATTATTTTCCAACAAAAGCTTACCAAATTGTTTAAAGAGAAATTTCAATTCTTATTATAAATTCTAGCTTGTGGTATGTCGAGTAAATATTTCTACATGTAGCTTAGCACATGATTTTGAGTAGATGCTCCCACCTATGATTGAGCTTAGGTATATTTCGAATAAAGATTCTCATATGCAAGAATTTATAATTGAGATGTATGGCATTATTGAGCTTTATCGAAGGACAATGTTGAGCTTCATTTTCATATGATTTCCGGGGCCTATGCATGATTTCATTAATGAGCTTTGTGAATAGACAATGTTGAGCTTTGTTTCATACGATGTTGAGTCAGGCATGATTTCATGTTGAGCTTCATCAATAGACGTTGTTAAGCTTCATATGTACGATGTAGAGCATTATATGTTTTTGGGAGAAGAATCTAGTACCAAGCGTGTTAACCTGGCCGACTACCCTATGCCCAAGAACTACCAATGTACGTTGATACTTATACATTATTGGGACCACCCTTGTGAGCTATCCCCGACCCAATTGGCCTCCTTAGCTTGATATCAATATCTTGGTAGGGTTCATTGCCTTGGCAAGGTTAAGGGACGACTCTTCCCACTCGAGTGTAGTTGGGATCACGTAAGCTCTATCATTGTATATCTGCTAAGTAACGAGTCTCTCATTGTCCATATCATTCAGATTGCATATTCACCATTACATAATGATCGTGCTGATGCATGCATATACAAGAAGTAAGGTTTGACTCATGGTTTCGCTTTTTATATAAATGTCGCATCTCAGCCTTGAGTCATTCGAGTCTACTATGATGTTCTAAAGCCATGCATGATCATGTATAATATATATGATTTCAAAATGAATGCATGTAGTTCTCTTCATTCTTAAAATCTTATGATATATGTATAACTTGCTGAAATGGATTTATATTACTTGACGATTTTACTTAACCTTGCATACTCGGCATCTAACACATCTGTTATGTATTTTCTATGTTGTATCATTTCATGATACTGTGGTCCCGATCTCGTGCTCATCTTCATCCTTAGTCCATCCTCGCCTTACGCTATCGCCCATTGGTGAGTCCCTGTTGTTCCAAGGCTGTTTGACGTACTTTTATGTTATCTTGAGTTTCAAGATATTCGGTTAGATGGGGATGTTGTCCCATAAACCCATTGTATGTGGTAGAGGCTTTCTTGCACTAGTATGTAGCATCGCCTATGTATATGTCCAATATTTCTTGTTGTTGTGCTATGGTTACGTTTCCATATATTTTAAGTTTAATGCTGGTTGTTGAATTGGAGAATAGTTGTATGCATGGAATAGGTCGACTCTGGGGCTTTCTCCTTGGGGTCCCTTGTCCCATGTTACGATCCCATCCTATCAATGACAAATTTGCATCGTGAGCAATAGGTTTGATGTGCCCTAGGAGTTTGAAAGCCTCATTAGGTAGAGTCTTTTCATGGGTGGAAGCGCGCCACACTTATGAAGAAGAGTGTTATTAAATGTTTTAGGAAATGTTTTCTTTTCATGATCTATGTCGTGCGATGAGGTGCCTTTCTATCCTTTCAATCATGCTATTCGCAATTGTAGAATCATGGATCCTAGGAGGATTAATGGAAGGAGGAGTAGAGGTGGTGAAAACCATGATAAGGGAAACGGTTATTGGCATCAGCCGCCCCCACCATTTTAGGAGCCCTGTGCACCTGAGCTAGCCGCTTCATGCTGATTTCCAAGTCGCCATCCAAAGATAAGTTCGTGCGTGCCTTGACCACTCAAGTCAATCGGGCCGAGTCGCGCATGTTCCTATAATTGTAACAATGCGGTGGTGGCCGTAGGTCCGAGACTTTTTGAGAATGAACCCGCCTGGAGTTCTTGGGGTCCAAGGTAGTTGAGGAACCGCACGACTTCATTGATGAGATTGTCAAGATCACCCAAAGTTATGTGGGTGAGCAAAGGTAGAGTGCACAGAAGCAGCTCCTACTGGCTGAAGGGGTTGCGCATATTTGGTTCCGCTGCTGGAATGACAAAGCAGAGTCAGCTGAGCAGTCCGATTATATGGGAGAGCCAGGTTGCATTCTTGATTGATTCTTCCATCGTGAGAGATGAGGGAGCTGAAAGCAGCTGGAATTTATGAGTCTCGAAGTAAGGGAGAATGACGGTCTAGGAGTACGAACTTGAGTTCACTCGCTTATCTAAATATGCCCCTACGTTCAGGCTGACCAAAGAAGCGTGACCGAGTATATTTGTAAGGTATAGCAGATATTTGGACAAGGACTCGGCAGGGGAAGCTATGATCCACCATGACATGGACTTCTCTGCAGAGGTTGTGGCGTTTAAAGGGTGTAGGGCAACACATTCCTGTGGAGAGGGAGGCCAAGAGGGCCAGACTCCAGGACCACATATTCTCTCAATGGGAGGTCCTGGCTAATGGGCACGACAAAGAAACCCATCATATAGACTCCAGCCCCTGAAGCATCAGCCGTGAGTGTGCCATCTAGGCACCAATGTGATCGTAGGGGTCCGCCGTCGTGCTCGAGGGGTCATGTAAGGCACCTGCCAGATCCCAAAGACTCCAACATGCCGCGTATGCGGCCGAGGGAAAGTTCTTAGCAGACTGTGGAGCTTGTTTTGGATGGGCAATGACATCTCGCCGATGTGAGGCAGATCGGTTGGGGCCGAGGACCACTTGCCTCGGCCAGCCTCCTCCCATGCACACACATCAGGCATTCGCACCACAGCTTCATGCAAATATCAATAGATTCTATGCCTTATACATTCGGGCCAGGAGAAGGCGGCCTCACTAGATGTAGCACCGGTGATGTTGAAAGTCTTTCATGTTGATGTGTATGCTTTGCTAGATCCAGGGATACCTCTAGCTTTTGTGATGCCTTACATAGCCAAAGAGTTTGAGAGTTAGTCCCGATGTCTTACTCGCAGCCCTTCGCTTGTAATCCAAAGAGGTGACTTAATATACTAGATGGGTATATGTAGATTGCCTAGTCTCGCTCTTCAGTGGTCACCTAGCCTATATGCATGCTATGCTTTAGTTAATTGGAAAACCCTTGGCCAAGAGTTCGTATCGGGTGAGTAAATTCTTAGAGTGGAGGGGGAGTTCAATCAGGTTAGGTCCCCATTTCTATTTTAAGGCCGTGAAGATGATTTCCAAGGTTGCATATACCATCTAGTTTGGGTTAAGGGGACGTGAGTCCGAGACCCCAAACATTCGCCCGCCCCAAACCAGGCAGATCACTCGGAGGTCTTTCTTGATGATTTGCTAGGTGTAAATTTTCCGAGCGAGAGATTGATTTTCGCATAGACCTTCTTCCCGACACGTTGTACCCACTTCTATCCCACCCTGGCGTAATGGCCTCACTGAGCCGAAAGAGTTGAAAGATCGCTTGAAAGAATTATTGGATAAAGGCTTCATCGTGTTTGGTAAGTTTCATGGGGCACCAAGATTATTTGTTCGAAAGAAGGACGGTTCCCTTCGCATGCTCGAGCTGATTTATTGACGCTGAATAAGGTCAAAAACAAAAATTCCTTCCTGCATTGATTATTTATTTGACTGCTTTCCAATGCTGTGTTTCTCAAGATAGCTCAGGTCCGAATATCACTAGCTTAGAGTTCGGAGCGACTTCAAGAATCGCCTTCAACACTCGGTATGGTCACGAAGCTTTTAGTTATGTCTTTTGGACTAACCACGCCCTGTTCTATGTATCCGATATCATGGTCACACCTGCACCTATTCGTGATCACATTTAGCTGATGATATTCTCATATAATTTCCTGGCGAGGAGGAGCATGTCGCTCACCCGAGAGTAGTGCTTCAAACCTCAAGAATCGGGTTGTGTGCAAAGTTCAAGAAATGCGAGTTTTGGTTAGATTTTGTGGCATTCCTATGCCATGTGGTGTCAAGTAAGGGTATGAAAGTAGATTCTCAAAAGATCTAGCAGAAGAATTGGCCTGCATCGGTGAACCCGTTAGACATCCGAGCTTTTTGGCTTAGCAAAGTTATTATCGAGGTTCGTTGGAAGGTTTCTCATCCACTGCAGCCTCCCGTTGGACTAGATCGAATTTAAAAGGTAAATTTCAATGGCCTGAGGCTTGTGAGAAAAGCTTCCAAGAGTTGATGACCCGACTCACTTCTTTAGCACTAGTGTTCTACAAGAGAGTACGGACGACTTATGGTGTATTATGATGCTTCACGAGTTGGACTCGTGTGGTGTGTGTTAATGCAAAAGATGAGAAAATAAGCTATGCCTCAAAACAACTAAAAGTTCATAAAAATACCCAACCCATGATCTTGAGTCGGGCCGTAGTGTGCTCGCATCAAGATATGGAAACATTACTTGTATGGGGTCAACGTGATGTATTCACCAAACACAAGATCTTGCAATATGTGTTCTCCCAAAAGATCTAAATCTCCTTCGACAAAGGAGGTGGTTGAGCATGAAGGATTACGACATGAGTGTTCTCTTTACCACCCAGCAAGGCTAATGCGGTTGCGGATGCACTTAGTAGGCTCTCTATGGAGAAAGTGTGTCCAATGTGGATGAAGGAAAGAAGGAGTTGGTGAAAGATGTCCACCGACTTGCCATACTAGTAGTTAGGTTGATCGATTCGACCGATGGCGGCGTTGCTGGCAAAACGGGTCGAATCATCTTTGATGGTTGATTCAAGTCTAGGAAAGATGAGGATCCAATTTGAGGAAGCTGAAGGAGGCGATGCAAAGTCAAAAGGTGGGAGGTTTTCTCCCAAGGGGAGATGGTGTGCTAACAATGTGTGGTCATCTATGTGTCCCAAATTTTAATGATTTGAGAGTTTGGATATTGCATGAGGCACATGGTAACACGTATATTCTATTCATCCAGGATCCACCAAAATGTATCAAGCATTTCAGAGAAATCTATTGGTGTGGATGGTATTGTCACGCCCGCCTCGGGAGGCATGATCGGCACCTCGGTTCCCTACTAGGACTCGGATCAAGGAACTAACCGAGCCTAAACACTTCGAGAAAGGCCGACTCTAATTTCGGAATCAAGAAAACGACGGCTATATAGCCGTCAGAATACACTCCTCTGGCCAACAAGGCCTATAGCCACTTGTAAAGATAGTAGCTAACTAGAATAACTAACTATAAGGAGTCCCATGCGGGCCGACAAGGCCACCATGATGTCTAGTTATAACTAAAAAATGAAATCCGGTGCTAACCGATCTCGTGACCGACAAGGTCACCAACTACAACTAAACAAGGCCCTACACGACCATCACATACACCGAAACACATGTATGGCCCCACACGCTACCGATACATCTAACCACGGGAATATAATACAATCTTGAAGCTCTAAGAATAATAAGATGGTTGGGACAGTGGTCCCGCCTACCCAT
This sequence comes from Datura stramonium, assembly GCA_018107945.1. NCBI lineage: Eukaryota > Viridiplantae > Streptophyta > Magnoliopsida > Solanales > Solanaceae > Datura > Datura stramonium. The sequence continues at coordinate 42,341 of JACEIK010009242.1, forward strand.
ACCGGCAAAATCAAAAGGAAAGTAAACCTCTATCTTTCGAGCTCCGTATGAAAGGAGCCAAGGCTCTGTGATCAGCCGGGACGGGACTACGAGGGGCCCGTCCTTTGCTCCATGAAAATTCGCAAGCAAGTAATGCGCCCCAATGGGCGTCGCATCACTGTGTACCGAGTATGCACAATAGCCGAAAAACAATCGAAAATAAGTAATAAAGCCGGCAAGAATCGAGGTAATAGGAACGGATCGAAAACTGATCGAGATAGAGGAATCAGGTGGCTAACATAGCGATGCCCGAGAAGAGTAAGAGTCATACCCCATAACGGCGTCTCTACCGTCCATCTATCAATGACTAAAACAACATAACACAAACCTTTTACCCGGCCCCATAAGCCTAAGGTAATCAACAATTCAATCTATTTACCCCTACCTAGGTCATACCACATGACCTAGTAGCTATAAGCATCTCTAACACGGCCCTGGTAGGCCGGCTGGGACCGTCCCCTAAACTATAGTTGTACCCGAGTTTGAGGACTCCCCGAACACCCCGCAAGCGCCGTCTGGGGTGTATAAAGGCCAACCACTACAAAATTTTCGTCCCTGACGGGATACATGCCGCTCCGTAGCCATGTATCTCCCTTCCAAGTGACGAGTCGATACAACCATTAACCCCTGCGCTACGGAAGCTGTACAGTAATCCAGCCCAAAACAATACAATCAAGTCTCAATCGATACCAATAACTACATGTGATACATATTGAACATGATAACAATTTCGATGGTTACTAAACTGCATCGAGCATGATATACTATTTCAGAAATACTTCATCGGGATTCATGTTGTTTTACTATACCGGAGAAACTAACTTGCCGAAGAGATCGGCTTACATACTCGACTGCCGGTTTACCGATTATCTCGGCGAGGTTCGGCTAGGGTATTCACTATTCTTTCCAACCGTAATCATATCATGAAAGAATTGAGCTAACTTCATTACTATACCGAATAAATAATACTTTATATATATATCTATTGACTATTCTTCACCTTATCGAAGAACGATCGAAAACTCATAATTTCTCGGGATTCTAGAAGGGAGAAGTACTTACTTTAATCCTTGGATTGTATTAACACTAGTTCGGGAGAAATTCCAATCACTTTGGCTCCCATGACGAAGACTGGACGCACTCTACGAAACTAACTCCGTAGAAATGCCCCCGTATCCTTATAATTTCGATACCCAAAGCAATTTGACTTTGGACAATGTTTGACGGCGTAATTGAGCAAAATTACATAAACCCTTCACTCCCTCTCTCGCTCGAATGAAAATTTATGAAATGAAAAGAAAATGAAGGCGCAGGCCTTTAGTATACTGGAGCCCGAACCATGGTACGTGGGCACGCCGGCCATCGCGCCAATCTAGCTCCATGCCACGTTGTCCATCGCGGAGGAGGGGCCTCCGTGCCACGTTGCCCCTCTAGGCAGCGCGGTTCGTCCTCCTCTTGCGAAAATCCGACTTGGCACTCGTCAGCCCTTTCCTAGGGCCCTTTTCGCACGTACGGCGTTCTAAAACTTCAACCAACATGTGAATAGGCCAACTAAGGCGAGAAACTTACGAGGTGTAACAGGTATGAAGAGGCATATCGTAGAGTTCGTAGCAAAATGTCTGAACTGCAAGCAAGTGAAGGTCGAGCATAACTGACCAGGAGGCATGCTTCAGAATATTAGCATTCCCACATGGAAGGGAAGAGATTAATATGGATTTCATTACAGCCTACCTCACACTCAAAGGCCGCACACTTTCTACCTGGCCAAGACACCTGATTCAATGTGATGATTATGCTAGGTTGTATATTCAAGAGTTGGTTCCTGGGCTTCACTGAGTGCTCCTTGTCTATTATCTCAAACCGAGGTACTAAGTGTACCTCTCAATTCTAGTGTTCGTTTCAAAAGGGACTTGGGACACAAGTAAGCTCATTATAGTTTCCTCCATCCGCAAATGTATCTACAAAGAAGAACGAACCATTCAAACCCTTGAGGATATGTTTGAGGGCATGTGTTGGTGTATTTCAAAGGTAATTGGGATGATCATTTTCCTTGATCGAGTTTCGTTGGCAATAACAACTATCAGCCCAGCATCCAAATGGCACCGTTCGAGGCTCTTTATGGGCGGAGGTGTAGATCTCCCATTGGATGGTTTGAAGTTGTTGAGGAAGCCATGATAGGGTCCGATTCGGTTTATGAGACCATGGTAAAAGTTCGGGCTTGATAAGGGAAACAAGACCGCCCGAGTCGTTAGAAATCATATGGCCGATGTAGGAGAAGAGATTTGGAGTTTGAGGTGGACGATCGGGTATTTTTAATGGTATCTCCATGAATGGAGTAATGTTGTTCGGGGAAGAAAGGAAGCTCAACCGTGTTATGTTGGTCCCTACCGGGTTGTGCAAAGAGTTGGTAAGGTAGCTTATGAGTTGAGCGCTAATGTGGGTCCTCGCTTATCCCCGTCTTTTGGCGTGTCACTTTTTTGAAGAAGTATTTGGGTGATCCAAAGAATGGTAGTCCCTGTCCATTACCATTGGGGTGAAAGACATCCTCGCTATGAAGAAATTCCCATTGGAATCTTGATCGCCAAAGTTCCAAGGTTGAGGAACAAAGAAATAGCTTCGCTAAGGTCTTATGAAGAAATCAGCAGTTGAGGAGCTACGTGGAAGCCGAAGTGTATATGATGGCCAAATGTCCAAATTTATTCTCTACCGGCCTGGGCCCGACTCTGGAGGTATCGCTTTGCCCTATGACTTATCTTAGTCTTCATGTTCAGCTTATGTGTACAAGTTTTTATGTGTACATGAATGTGTAATGAGGCACGAGATCATTTCAAACCTATGTGGTTTTATTCAAGAGGTAGTCATTCTTTGAAAATTTTGATTAAAACGACGCATATGGTTATGATAGATTATATGTTTTTGTTTTTTTCTTTGTTTCCTACATTGGAGGACTTAATGTTCCTAATGGGGGAGATATTGTAATACCGGAAGTGATTAGGAGTAGACCCTAGAAGCTAAAAATGCAAAACCGCTGTGTTGGGAAAAAGGTTGCAGACGACGTGTACTAAGGCCTGTAGGCAACCACCGGCCGCGTTGGTGGTCGGGGTTCGTGGTTAGGCACGAGGGAATCAACGGTTGATTCAACGACCAGTGGTGAGCAACCACAAGCCGTCGTTTGTTGTCGTGGGTGGAAAGTGGACTCGGGCAAGAGGGAAGGTACGACGGGTCATGAACGACCCATTGTGGCGTGCAACGACCGCTAGTGGGAGAGCCATGGTAAAGGAGCCTAGATCTCAAGTGATAGTGATTCGCTAGTAACCACAAGCCAAGACGGCTGCCAAGTGGGCGAGGCTCATTGGATAGAAATTCTAAGGTTCGGAGTGAGCAATCAATGACCAAAGGAACGACCCGTTGATCATAGTACGACCCATTCTAGTCGTCCGTTGGTTGGGTTTCGTGGTAAGGGAATTTAAAATTCATTCAACGAGAAGACAGAATCTGCCTGGGTTGTTTCTACGAATTCGTTGGTGCCACCCGTAGTTTAATCCGATCATCTTTCGTGGTAGGTCTATTAAGGGCATTTTCAAGTTTTCCAAGCTTTAAGACCCTAAACTATGTCGTTTTGGATATTTTTCTCGGGTGCGTGATAAGATAATTTAAGTCCTTTATGCATGCTCATTCTCATGCAAAAGCTTAGAGAGATTTTTGGGAGATTCTAGTCTTCTTCCACAAGTTTCATCAATTCCCTTTTGGGCATTCAAGAAACTTTGTGTCAATCCAATTCCGTGTATATAGGTTTTAATGGGTGTCTTCCTTCACACCATGCCCAATTCCTATCAATTAGTGTTAAATTATGAATAATCAATTATGGGGTTTTGTTCAATTGCATGATTCTTATATCTCTATTCATGGGTATGATTAGATTGAGTTGATATTGATGATTTACGAAACTTGAGCGGATTCTATCTTGTTTCTCTTATAAAATTTGTTTTTCTAAAAATTGAATCTAAAACACAAAAAATAATTCATGAAAGAGGTTAATTATGGTAAATGTGTGATAATGATGAAGTTGGTAATGAAAATCATGTTACTAAAGCTACCCATGATTATGATGTCTTTTTCAAAATAAATAAGAATGTGTAGATCCTAGTATGATAAAGCTTTGGGCAATGCCCACATGTTGATTAAATCGATGATTTTACCAACATAATATTACCACATTGTTCAAAGAGAAATATCCCAATTTTTATTATAAATTCTAGCTTGTGGTATGTCTAGTAAATATTTCTACATGTAGCTTACTGATTCCTGCAAAATAGCATGCCCGGAAAGTGATGCTTATAACTTAGTTTGTCTTGTTTATCGACTTAATTATATGCATTCTCATGTAATTTTATGTAAATGTGAATATATAAACTAACCAACATGATTAGTTATTGTTTTTGTAGGTTTAAAATAAATTTGAGGGACTAATCCATGAGTTGGTGAAGTGGAGGTATGAAATCGGAATTAAAAACGTGCGAACATCACAGAAGGATGCTTAAAACAGCTCACCTGCCAAGTTGGCAATGTACCTGGCAAGCAGGCTGCGTGACCAAGGCCGTGACACGCCACCTAGCGCGTTGCACAAGCAATATGGGACACGCCGCCAACGCGGCAAGGGCTGCTGGCACGCTTTGTGAGTTTCCAATGTGCACTGCCACCTCCCGTCACGGAGTGGGGCAAGGCTCGCGATCACTCCGTGACACCTGAGCCATTCCACGACAGTCATAATTTTGTACAATTCTCATTTACTATAAATTAAGCCCTTAGATCCTAAAATCATGAAGTCACGACTTTATTCAAAACCTAGGAGTGAAGGGAGAAGCCTGAGAACTCACCTAAATGGTTCATCAATTTCATCTTATTCTCTACCACTTGTAAGTATGTTACTTTAACATTGCTTTCTTGTAATGTTACGAATATATGGGCTAGAACCCTTCCTCTAGGGTTGAAGCTACAAGATATGATTGTGATGTTGCTATTTTTTTCAGTTTTAAGTTATTGATTGTTGTTTTGTCTTGCATTCGTACTATTGGTTTTTTTAATGATTGATCACCATGAAAACATTACTTAAACTTAGGAAAAATGCTTGAGAAAGCAAAACCTAGGGAAGAACACAAGAATATAAGAAACAAGTTCTTGTCTTTTTGATAAGATTTTTGTGGTTAGGATAGAAATATACCTAATACCTTGCTTGGTTGATAAAATCGGAAGAATTGAGAGAAAGACACCGCTTAGATTTGTCACCCCACCACTCAAGAAAGTAGTTGTGAAGCTAAGCTTGGTTAAATGGCTGGAGGTACGAAGTACACTAATAAATGGAATAACCCCATAAACCACCTCCACGTAATTGAATTGCCACGAACTAGAATTAGCATCCCGCTCAACAATGTAGTAGTGAGGCTAGTTTGTCATGTTTAGAGGTTCGGAAGACCATGAACATGCAATTCTAATTATGTGAGACGACAATTGATAGTTTAATACTTAAACCATTGCAAATCATAGTATCGCATGTTTATCTGGCTTTAACTCGATGTTGCTCCTAGGTAATTAATCTCGTAGTATTTCGTCACCGCCCAGACTTAATTAACTTTATCAAAAACTTCTATAATCAACACTTGTGGCATTTGATATCACACTTGAACTTGGTAGTTAGCTGAATTTGTCTCAGCCTCCCCGTGGGTTCGACATCCAGCTCTTAAAAAGGGCCACTATATTACTGCACGACCCGGTACACCCGCGGGGCGACTAAGTTTTTAGTACGTTGTCGGGGATTCGTGAAGTTTTTAGTGAATTTGTCTGCTTTGGTGTGATTTTTAAATTCCATGAGTGTTGAAAAAAAGAAAAATTATTTATTAGTTTTAGATTTATTTTATTTTTAGTTTTTAATATGATACCCTTCTTAACATGACATCATGGAATATAAATGGGTTAAATGGTTGATACTCTTACTTTGATGAGTCTTGTCCTGACCAAGTGAGGACCCCAATTCTGTGGTAACACTATAACACGTGCAATACATGTGGTGGTCAAGACGCCCATTGGGATGGTCAGTCTCTAATGCATACTCCCTCCCCCAAGCCCCAACTATGATCCTATTTTTTCACACATCAGCATGATGAAAATGAGACTTGGAACGCCAAGTTCGAATAGAAGACATGCTAAAAAGGTCCTTGAGCAAACAAGCAATGAAGGAGGCGATAGAAGCATTGTGAATTCAAAGAAGAGGAAAATGGAGAGGCTCTTGGAAATTATAAGCAACAAGTTCATGGAGATAAGGGTCGGTTTTAAGTCATTCGAAGTGCAAGTGACTCGCTTATGCAATACTCAGAGGGACTTCAAGGAGAAGATGAGAGTGAGTTCTTTAAACAAGCTTAACTGTTGGAAGCTCCCGACAGTCTCCATGATTGTCTCACATATAGTCAATCCATTCTGAAAAAGAAGAGATAGAGTACCTACCATTTGACATTCATGAGGAGTTAGATGTTAATGTGGAGAAGGTATATAAGGCAAGAAAGTCAAGCAAAATGCAGTTTCGTGAGTTGAGGTGTATTGTACTCACTCGAGTCATTTTTCGACATTGAGTTCGGTTGACAACCTGGGGAACTAGAGTCTTCCAAACTTTGGAGAAAGATATAGAGGGGAACAAGCCCCATATATTCTCGAAATTTGCTGATTCTCAAAGAACGAATGACTTCACATACTTAAGGGGCAATAAATGCCAAAGGCGAAATCTACTTTGGTCCTTTTAATTTTTCACCACCACCCCGGGAGCATAAGAGAAAATTAGAGAAGAAATTAGGGTGAGATTCATATCCTCAAGGTGGAGGAAAAAGTAATGAACTTGATACGTCGTGTCGCGACGTAAAATTAGACGTTGTCAGGGAGGTAACCCAAGGGTACCATGGGTATCCATTTTAATTTCTTGCATTTGTGTTGATTTTATTTATTTTTCATCTTGTGTTGTTTTTGGTGGAAAGTTAAAGTACGTATGGAGGAAGTCCGAGTAAATTCTGGGAGGAGGAAGCTAAGAAGCATGGACGATAAAAGTGTGGGGTCAAACACACACTTGTGCAGGGATGTAAAAGATAAACATGTTGTTAGCTAGGCCTAAAGGCTGGAAGGAGCATTTCTCACCCTCTTTAAATCTAATTTGATGCTATGAGGACATAGCATGATTGGAAGTGTAGGGTGAGGGGAATTTTAAAATTGTTGTGCTTAACAATTCTTGGTGAATGTAATGTTTGAGAGAAATATTTGAAAATTTTTGTGAGTCAAGCATGACTTCATCACCCGCTATTTATCTTCTCGCTCTTTTCCGACGGGGGTCTTTGAACCTAAGAATAAAAATTTTCTTTGTCTTTATATAATGCTTTTAGTCATAGATAGAGACTATTTCCGACGATGGATGGATGATGACAAATGAGGAAAATTAGTCAATAGGTTTTGGTTTCAGATCCCGTAGGCCACTGATGGCTTAATGTCTTTATATGTGCTATACATGATTGTAAGATACAAGTGTGGTTAGTGTTGAAGCATTTAAGAAATGTATAACTTTGTTCGAGACAGATACTTAGGCTTTGAATTTGACTCAATGTGATTGAAGTTTAATAATGTTGAATTCTTGTGATTAGTCAAGTAAGAGTTCAATAATGTGTCTTGAATTGGAGCATGTGCCGTGAGTGTAAGGGTTTTGAATATTTCGTAAGGCTGTAGGAATGTATAGAACTTGCCTCTGTGTATATAAAACGAAATAAAGGATGTGGACCGAGGAGATGATTTAGGCATTTCTTTGAATGAACCTAAATGTTATCCCTCACTTTACCTACCTGAACATTTTCAATCCTAGTGAGCCTCATTGAGACTTAAGCCTATTCTTTGATAGCTACAATATTTAATCCTTTTTCTTTCATTGAGCCTTGAGCTTGATCCAAAACTCCTAAGCGCTTTAGGGAAAAATCTCGAAAGAGTGAAGGAGTGAGAAGCATGAAAAGAAGGAAAAGTAGAAGTTGTGAAAGTTGAGAATAGGACAAAGGTGCACTTGTGTGAAAATTGCTGATTATTAGTAGGGAGTAAGAAAATAAATGAATGAAAATTTTTTTGCTTAAGTACTCCTTACTACTAAGTTGAGTGTGCTTAATGAAATGGGAAGAAGAAGAGAAAATTCAAGATTGAAAAGAATGAGGAGGAAGTAATAAAAGAGATGTCTCAATGAATGTTGGATGTATTAAAAGCGCTTGAAAGATAGTCACTATTACCGGCTAGAATAGTACTCCACCAACCCTTAGCTTACATTACAACCCATTAAGTCCTATTTGATCTTTACGTCATACATCCTTAAATTAGTGGAGTACAACACTAAGGGAAAGCTTATGGGTCAATACATGATGCATGTGAATTCCCTTCCGAGAGAGAGAGAGCGTAATTTTATTTCATATACCCATAATCAAGTGTGATGTGAAAATTTGTGAGTGAAAAGGGGTAACTCTCATAGAGGGAACATAAGCTTAATGAGAGATAAATATTCATGTCTGATGGCCGATCGCTGATTTGCATGAGTTTGCCAAGATTGGAGAGTCGATTCTTGAGGTTAGTAAGTCTTAACATAGTTGTATTTCATTTCAAGGATTAAATCGTGCATGCTCTATTTTTAACTTGCTATCCTAATTAATCATTATAGTCGTAGTTTGAATTATTTTGATATATTAGTTATATGTGTCTTCATGTGCATGAGATAAAAGGTTTGTTCGAGGACCTAACAAGGCTTTAAGTGTGGAGTAGGTGATCTAGGGCAAAACAACAATGCCCGAGTAATGCTTACAACTTAGTTTTGTCTTGTTGATCGACTTAATTATATGCATTCTCGTGTAATTCTTATGTAAATGTGAATATAGTACACTAACCAACATGATTAGTTCTTGTTTTTGTAGGTTTAAAATGAATTTTAGGAACTAATCCATGAGTTGGTGAAGTGAAGGCATGGAATTGTAATTAAACGCTAATGTTGGCAAGGAGGATACGCGAATAGCCTAAATCAAGCAAGATTGGCAACGTGCCACGCAGTGTGCCGCGCGACCAAGGCCGTGACACGCCACCTAGCACGCCGCACAAGCGCCGTGACACGCTGGCAACACCGCAAGGGATGCCTAGCGACTGCCAGTGAGTTTCCACAGCACTGTACAGCTCTCCGTGTCAATGAGGTATTGCTCTCGGCGATACACTGCACAATGTAGCCATTCCACGATGTGCATAATTTGTACAATTCTCATTTACTATAAATAGGTCCTTTAGCTCCTAAAATCATGAAGTCACGACTTTATTCTCGAAAACCACCTAGGAGTGGGAGAAAGGAGAACTCACCTAGGGTTCATCAATTTCATCTTCTCCTCTACCAATTCTTGTAAGATGTTACTTTAACATTATTTTCTTGTAATGTTACGAACATGGGTGGCTAGAACCCTTCCTCTAGGTTGCCACAAGATATGATTGTGATGTTGCGATTTTGTTTTTGGTTTTGGGTTATTGATTGCTGTTTTGTCCTCTCGCATTCTAATTATTGGTTATTTTTAAGATTGATCACCGTGAAAACACACACGTTAAACTTAGGCAAATGCTTGAGAAAGCAAACCTAGGGAAGAACACAAGAATGTAAGAAGCAAGTTCTTGTCTTTTGATAAGATTTCATGGTTAGGATAGAAATATACCTAATACCTTGCTTGGTTGATAAAATCGGAAGAAAGAAAGACACCGTCTTAGATTTGTCACTCCACAACTCGAAGAAGTAGTTGTGAAGCTAAGTTTGGTTAAATGGTTTGAGGTACGGAAGTAGCCTAATCAATAGCACAACCCCATAAACCACTTCCACATAGTAAATTGCCCACGAACTAGAATTAGCATCCTCACTCAACATTGTAGTAGTGAGGCTAGTTTGTCATGTTTAGAGGTTCGGGAGACCATGAACATGAAATTCTAATTATTTGAGACGAAAATTGATAGTTTCATACTTAAACCATTGCAAATCGTAGTATCGCATGATTATCCGGCTTTAACTCAAGTTGCTCCTTGAATTAATTAACAGTATTTCGTTGACCGCCCCTAGAATTAATTAACTTTATCGAAAACTTCTATAATCAACACTTGCGGCATTTGATATCACACTTGAACTTGATACTTAGCTGAATTGGTCCAGTCCCTGTGGGTTCGACATTTGGCTCTTAAAAAGGGCCACTATATTACTTGTATGACCCGTACACTTGCGGGGCGCACCACTTACCACATGATTTGGAGTAGATGCTCTCACCTATGATTGAGCTTGTGGTATGTTTCGAAATAAAGATTCTCATATGCATGAATTTGTAATTGAGATGTATGGCATTATTGAGCTTTGCCGAAGGACAATGTTGAGCTTCATTTTCATATGATTTCCAGTCTATGCATGATTTCATTAATGAGCTTTGTCAATAGATAATGTTGAGCTTCGTTTCATACGATGTTGAGTCATGCATGATTTCATGTTGAGCTTCGTCAATAGACGTTGTTGCGCTTCGTTATATACGATGTAGAGCATTGCATGCTTTTGGGAGAAGAGTCTAGCACCGAGCGGGTTAAGGGTCGACTTCCCTATGCCCTAGAACTACGCGCCAACGTAGGTTGATACTTATACATTATTGGGACCTCCCTTGTGAGCTATCCCTGGCCCGATTGGCCCTTCAGCTTGATATCGATATCTTGGTAGCATCTATCGCCCTAGCAAGGTTATGGACGGCTCTTCCCATTTGAGTGTGATAGTTGGGACCACGTAAGCTATATCATGGTGTGTCGGTTAAGTGTCGAGTCTTGACTGTCCATATCATTTAGATTGCATATTCACAATTCATGATGATCAGTTATGCATGCATGTACAAGAAGTAAGGTTTGGCTCATGGTTTCGCTTTTGATATAAATGTCATGTTTCATCTTTAGTCATTCGAGTTAGTCATGATGTTCTAAATCCATGCATGATCATTTATAATATGATTATGATTTCATAATGAATGCATGTAGTCTTCTTCTCATCCTTAAAAGATTATGATATATGTATAACTTGCTTAAATGGATTTATATTACATAGTGATTTTACTTACCTTGCATACTCGGTACATTTCACGTACTGACCGCATACTTTCTATGTTGTATAGTTTCATGAAAGGATCTGGATCTCAGGCTCGCCTTCATCCTTAGTCCATCTCATCTTACGCTATCAGTTCATTGGTGAGTCCTCATGTCCCGAGGGTTGTTTGATA
>JACEIK010009243.1:3138-44341 GCA_018107945.1 Datura stramonium
CAGGTCTCAACAAACAATATTCACATATAGCAAGCATGTTCGATCTGAAAATACTATCCATGTTTTGATATTCTATTCTGAATCTCTTTTCTACATTAAATTGATTCTGTTATTGGGCTACATTAAATAATATTTGCCTGTCTGATACTGACTTTTATTCTGAATATAGCATAATAACATAAAACATGCTGGACTCAACATTTGACTTCTGGGTTCTTTCTTTTAGAATTCACTCTATTTGCTATACTAGGATTACTAACTTGCCGAAGGAACAAGCTTTACATACCTCCGTTTCTGATTACCCGGCCAATTGGCGTAATTCGGTCAATATTCCACTATTTCTCCCAACTGCATCCATATATATCAATTAGGACTAAATACATTAATATTCTAAGATAAAATATCACTTTTAGTATATATATAGCCCAAACTTTGACTTATCAAAAAACAGCCAAAAACTCGTTATTTTCCGGAAGTCCAGAAGGGAGAATTACTCACTTTAGGGCTAGGAGTATATTGACACTAATTTGGAGCAATTCCACTTACCTTAGCTCGGTAGCACGACGGTTCGCCGACCGAATTTTGTGAAACTAAACCCGTAGGAATGCGCTTTGCAGCTTTATACTTCAGTATCTGGAGTTAATTTGAGTTTGGACCGCGTTTGATGGCGTAAACGGAAGGAAATCCCACTAACCCTCTCATGCCCTCTGTTTCTGGTCTATTTTCTGGAAATTTTTAAGTTAAAATGAGGTAAAACCGAAGTTTGGAGGATTTTATACTTGAGGCTGCACCTCACCTCCGTGGCACATTGGCCATCGCGGAGGTGAGCCTCCGTGACACGCTGGCCATTGCGGAGGTGAGCCTCCGTGACACTCTGGCCATCGCGGAGGAGGTCTGCCAGCCTCCTCTTGCGATGGTTCGACGAGTCTCTTATCCGGTCTTTCCCCGGGCCTTTTCCTAGCATGTATAGAATTCTAAAACTCTTAACCAACATGCGAATAGGCCATCTACATGTCGAGAATTTACGGGGTGTAACATCAGACTTCACCAAAACACCTCCATAGGTTTCATCCAATGCAGCACCTGATTTAACATAGCGGCACGATGCAAGTCTCTAGACTACTCAGAATTCATCAAGTAATTCGTATCCGTACTCTAGTGCTGAGACCCTACTAAATTCTCTTGGTTGTTTCATGGTCCGACAAATGTTGAAGGTAACCTCTTCTTTGTTTAATCTGATTTTTAACTAGCCTGCCTCCACATCTACTAGGGCCCTACTGGTTTCAAGGAATGGTCGCCCCAAAATGATGGGGACCTCAGAATCGACTTCGCAGTCTAGAATCACGAAGTCTTCTGGGAATATAAATTTGTCCACCTTGACAAGCATATCAAATAGTATCCCCACTGGCTTTTTAACGGTTTTGTTAGCCATCAGTAGCCGCATAGCGGTCGGTGTGGGGGCTCCCAAGCCCAATTTTTTAAACACTGCTAGCGGCATTAAATTTATACTAGCTCCCAGGTCTCAAAGCGCCCTTGCAAACTCGACATCCCAAATGGTGCAAGGTATAGTAAAAGAACCTGGGTCCTCCTTCTTTTGAGCTAGGACCCGTGTAGTTATGGAACCGCAATGGTGCAGATTATCAGTAGGTTTTAAAACTTACAGTCTTTTTTCTGGTGATGTGGTCCTTCATGAATTTGGCATATCCGGGCATCTGCTCAAGTGCCTCAACTAATGGGATGTTCACCGACAACTGCTTAAGCATAGAGATAAATTTTTTATACTTTCCATCTTCGGTTTTCTTCTTCAAATGTTGTGGAAAAGAAGGAGGAGGTCTAGGGATTGATGTAAACTTTTGTTGTGCCTCCTTCTCCTTCTCATGGGTAGCTCCTTTGCAAGAATTGGAGCAGTTTTCACATCTGAATCTCCAACCAAAGTTGGGTTTTCGAAATCTTCTACACTGTCATCATTCATCGAGACGGGCTTTTCTGACTCCTTAATTACAACCGGCCTAGGAGGATCAACTATTGCCTTCCCGCTCCTAGTAGTGATCGCTATGCAATGACTGTCATTTTTCGAATTTTGCACTGTGTTGCTAGGAAGTGTTCCTTTCTGCCTCTGATTCATTGCAACAGACATCTAACTCATCTGCTGCTCAATCTGCCTAATGGCCACGACATGTCACTCCACTTTTTGATTTAAATCAGAAATATCAGTGCAGGGCTCCTTAAAGTGGGCATCTGTTATCTCCATCTGCTTGAGTACTTTGGACAGCATGTCTTTAACCCTTGAACCACTGGACTCTGGCTCACGGTTTGTTGGAGGAACATACAGACCGCTTCTAGCATTTTTGAACTCCTCGCGCTTCTTCCAGTCTCCATTATCTCTGTATTGGCCTCGGTTGTAATTATTATCCTTGTAAATGTTCTGACCTTGGTTCCCTTGACCTTGATGCCAAGAGTCTTGGTTAGACCCTTGGGTGTTGGTTTGGAAACCCGCCCTTTGATCAATTAAATAATTAGCTTCTTCCTTAGACTCAAATTCACATCCATCATTTCTCGAGGCCTTGCCCTGAGAACCCACAGCATTTACTTTCTCCGTTTCGACTCCCATCAAGTTCCTGGCAAGCAACCCCATAGTGGTCTTTATCTCTGCAATATCTTCATCACGCTCCTCATCTTTTCTCCTCTGTTCTGTAGACATACCAACCGCATAAGAACCAGCCGGAATATCCGACTCTCTAGTGTGCCAAGCGCAGTTGGTTTTGGTGATCCTGTCAAGTAGCTCAGCAGCCTCTGCATAAGTGTGGCTCATAAAGGTTCCGCCAGAGACGGTGTCAGTCACCACCTTGGTGTTAGCATTCAGAGGCCTATAGAAGATCTCCAACAATGTATCATCGAGAATCCTGTGATTTGGTACCCTTTTGAGCTTCTTATTGAAACGCATCCAGGTCTCCTAAAGTGCCTCTGAATTCAATTTTCTGAAGTTATATATTTTATCTTTAAACTGCAACGCTTTGGAAGGTGGGAAGAACATTTCAAGAAAAGCTCTCTCAAGTTCCCCCCAAGTAGTGATGGAATCATTCGGCAGCTCGGCCAACCACATCGTTGCCTCACTCCCTAGTGAGAAGAGAATAACCTCAGTCTGATTGTGTCCTGGCTCACTCATGGTTGTTTGTATACCTTACAAATACCCACAAAATTTGTCAAGTGAGCGTGGGCATCATCAAATGCCTGACCCGCAAATATTCCCTTCATGTTGAGCAGTTGGATCATTACACTGGTAATATCAAACTTTGCCCCAGTGGCACTGGCTTCGTCTATATCGGCATCATCTTCCTCATTGAAATACCGGTGTCTCTACTGTTCTGGACCTCTGTGTTATCTAGCTCGCTCTGCTTCTGCAACTAGACGTTGCTCTTCAGCAACTCTATCTAACTCACGATATCAAGCCCGAGCTTTCTCCTCAGCCAACATTCTTGCTATGGCTTGGTCCACTGTTTCCTGCTCTTGGATTTTGGCCATTCTTCTCAAGTTTCTTAACATCTGCTCAAGTTCGTGATCAATTGGAACCGAGGGATTTCCTTGGATCCTAGTATCGGGCATGCACGAACCTGAGACCTGTTAAAGACAAAAACAAAAACAAAAAAAATAAAAAGGAAATAAGAACCAACAGTAAAGCAAACACAATTAACAAAAGCATTAGCAGTATTCCCCGGCAACGGCGCCAAAATTTGATGTTTCCCAAATTACACCTCGCAATTGAGATATAAAGCGGTCGATGTCAAATATAGAACCCAACAAAGGTTGGGGTCGATCCCATAGAGAATATGGGAAGAACTTCAGTTAATGTGAATAGTGTTTACTATCGGGTTACTTATTTCCTAAGGGGGAAAGAAATAGGCTGCTAAATATGAGTAAAAACTATTAAATGCTTAAGTCAAATTTGGTTTGTATTCAATTAACGACTTGACTAGGATTGTGTTTCCCAAGACTTCATAACCATAAGGCTTGTACACTAGTGATCTATTCTGGTGTTTAACATGCAATATCGATAGGTTAGGTTCACCTAAATGGTTGGTCCCCTATCTAGATGATTATCATCATGCAACTTGGTCCGTATATGGGTGTACGCTTAATTAACCCTTACCCTTGATATCGGATTAGCTATCCCCGGACAAGTTCAAGCTATTAAATGAGGGTTAATAGCCTCAAATCTCCATTGTTAATCTTTTTTTCCATTCACTACCTCCTTGGTCCGGTAAGTAAGAATAAGGCAATCCCTAACATTTGCAACCGTCAAGAATCAATTAAAACGAAGGGAAAAATAATACATGCATTAAACCCCGTTCAAGAATCACTAAGTGTTTAACCTATGTGTCTTAATTCATCTTGGTTCCCACAACCCTAGTTATGGGTTTAGCTACTCATGTTTGAATGATCAAAATCACAAAATATTGAATAAATCATAATTACAACTTACAAATTATAGTAGAAGAAAACCAAGTAATTGAATAAATCTCCAAACTTGACGAATAAATTCCAATGTTGCTTTTGATCCTCAAATTCAAGAACAAAATTGCAAACTTTGTTTCTTGAACCAAGAATAATTTTAAAACACCCAAAATCTATGTGAAAAATAGTAATAATAAATTGTACGTCGAAAATAAACCTAAATAGTGTATTTACAGTTCAAAGAAAACCTTTTCCTAACTAAAACTGAAAACCAGGTCGTCAGTGATCAGGGCTTGGTGATGATTCGTTAGGACCTTTGACGAGTCATGCCTTGCTAAAATCAATCGTCCTCGGCATCAAACCCAGTTGTGGCAATGGGTCACCTAACGACTCATTGTGCCTAGGCACGAGTCGTTAGGCCCCTCGTGGTGTAACTCCTTTAAATTTCCAGTGTACCTTATGGTTGGTTCCAGTGATCTGCCAATGAGTCGTTTACTCAACTAACAACTCGTTATGTCTTCCGTCATCTTCGTTGGTTACTTCTTCAATCATTTCTCTCCTAGTCTTCACAACTGACTCCATGACTCGTTACCAGATGTAACGAGTCATTCCCTCAACCCCTCAGGTACACTGTTTCTGCATCTTCAAAACTCAATAGTTGCCCACGACTTCAGCAACGAGCCGTGCTAACTGCCAATGACTCGTGAAGTGCCTAGCAGTCACCTGTTCAATTATTTTAAACCTTAATTTTCCCAGTTCACTTTTGAACCTGTTTTCCTGCAACATTAAACACAAGACACATCATACCTATATAAACATACCCAGAATGTGCATAGTTTCTTGGTTTTAAGCATCGAAAGTGCCGTAAAATCACGGCACATCAAGCAGAAGGAGTCACTGGCCTTCGAGATAGTAGAGGATAGAGTCTTGAGACCCAGAGGCTGACTCTATGTTCTAAATGTGGCAGGGCTTTGTTAGTAAACTATAGCAAAGTTACACCATGTCCGTTATTCCCTCCACCTGGGTTTGATGAAAATGCGGCAGTTTATAAAAAGAGATCCAATTATAGCATAAGAAAAAGGAAGATATGGTCGAGATGTAGTACAGAGCTCCAAGGGCCAGTAGGGGGAGACTGGACATCAGAAACTGGGCAGGTTAATTCAGGAGATAGGCGTGCCTGCGTTGAAGTAGGAAGTAGTCAGCACAAGCAAGGTGTAAATTGACCCCATTTGAGTTATTATTGAAAAGCCAATGAGATCAACTCATCTCGTGTCGGACAGAGTTATGTTTCAGCTAATAAATACTAAGGAAATCATCCAGCTACATTATGCCTCAGTGTCTATCAGTTCTGACAGAAAGGCACAACTCACCGTTGGGTGTTGGAAGGAGTGTCAGCACAAATTGGGATGCAAATTAATTTGAGTATGACTTCTCATCCCGAGACAAATGGCCAAGCATAGAACACAATTCAGACACCCATAGAGTTGTTATGGGTGAAAATGTAGGCCCCCTATATGATGACTTGAAGTAGGTAGGTCAGGGGTAGTTGAACTGGGCATACTACATCTGTTAGATGGAAAAAGTTAAACTTATCATAAAATACGTGTCGACAGCCTAGGGTTGTCAGAGGTCCTATTCTAACGCATGATATAGGGAGTTAGAGATTGAAGCGGTGATTGGGTATTCCTGAAAAATTTCACCAAAGAAGGGCGTAATGAGATCTAACAAGAAGTGCAAACTCAGCCCTAGATTTACTAAGTAATACCGGAATCTCTGGAAGATTGGCCAAGTAGTCTATGAGATAGAGCTTCCTTGGGGGTTATGATCTGCTTATCAATATTACACAAGTGCGTAGAAGACCTTTTCTCAAGATTAACCTAGTTAGGAATGCTCAAGGTACAGAAGTGTTGTTCCACGGAGAGACTCCAATAGTTATATTAGATTGTCAGGTTCGTAGGAACTAATTTTATAACTAAAGTTGTAGCTTATCAAAGTATCATAGTGGAACAAAAATAGAGAAGAAATGAATTGAAAAACTATGAATGATGTGGAGTTTGAATAGGTTCAGTTGTTCCAGGCCCTGTGACGAAAGTATACAAACTAAGCCGATTTCAGTTAAGATATGATAGTTTCAGTTGCTATATAGTTGACTTTGTTGCTATTGTTATCAGTTCGTTACATACATGTAGTACTACTGTGTTATTTAGCTGCAGATAGCATCCTGTGAGGCGCCTGTGATGAACTTTTCTACGTTTTAGGTTTTCGAATCGTCCATATTACAGGGGAGACTTTGTCGGAATTTCTCTGACAATAGTTAAAGGAGTTGAGTCTTTTAAGTCTAAAGGTCACATTTGAGGATGAATGTTCCAAAGGGAGGGATGATGTTACACTCCGTAAGTTTCTATCATTTAACAGGCGCGTTAGTACGTATGTCAAGAGTTTTGGAGTACAACGGATACAAAAAAGGGCTCGAGGGATGAACGTGTGAGTGTGCGATTAAGCGGGCGGGAGGAAAGAAACTAGAGATAGGCCGCAAGGGGTGGCGCGTCACTGACCTCCCTCCTCCGCAAGGGGTGGTGCATCGCGCCCCTATTTCGGCGCGATGGGAGGCGCGCCGCACCCCCTGCCATCGCNCCCCTGCCATCGCCTCCTATATATAGGATTTAAGTGTGTGAAGCCCTTGTCATTTAAAAAATTTCCCTCAGCTGAGAGAAGAGAGAGAACGACTATTTCTTCGATCTTCACCGATTTAAACCGTTAAACTCCATCCAAATGAAAATTCACCTTGGATAATGAGTTCTAGGCCTATGAGGAACATCCCTGCGTAGTCATTTCTTGAAGATTTGTTCAGTGTACCGGAAATCCACTGAGTAAGAGTTGTTCGAATTACTTTAAATTGAGTCCAAAGCGAATAATTTCTACAAGCGATGGCCTGGGCTATTACAGTTGGTATCAGAGCCGGTGTCGGGCTGATGGTAGGAAAAACCTCAGCGAGGATGCTGAGTCCCAAGGGGGGTTAAGTGTAAGGCTTGCCTTAGGAGAATCACACATTGGTTTAGGCGAATCCCACATCGGTTGGGGAGGAGAACGATGAGTGATTTAAAAGCGTTTGGATACCTTTTCCTTGTGGATGCGTTTTAAAACCGTGAGGGGCGAAGGCTCCAAAGCGGACAACTTTTACAAGCAGTGGCCTGGGCTGTTACAGTTGGTATCAAAGCCGATGTCGGGTCGGTGGTGGGGAAAACCTCAGAGAGGATGCTGAGTCCCAAGAGGGGTTGAGTGTAAGGATTGCCTTAGGTGAATCCTACATTGGTTGGGGAGGAGAACGAAGAGTGCTTTATAAGTGCTTGGATACCTTTCCCTTGTAGACGCATTATAAAACAATGAGGGACGAAGGCTCCAAAGGAGACAATTTCTACAAGCGGTGGTCTGGGTTGTTGAAGGTATTCTTCCCTTTGTTCTTTTTTCCTCCTGCCTTTATCTCTACCTTATGTCTTGGGGATAAGTCCCCTGTCTGTACAAAATTGTTGATATTAGATTCCATGTATTCATCTTCTTCATGTTCTTGTATCTGTTGTTTCTGCCTTTCATCTAATTCCTATATGTCTGGTGCCTCACTTCTCCTTTCCTTATAAACTATTATGCTAAGAGGATTTGGTGAATTCTCCTTCTAGCCAATCCTCTCATTCTTCTCTTCTCTCCTCGGGCTCCATACCATCATCTCTATATTGTCTGACTCTTTTCCTTTGCTTTGATTGGTGTTTCCATGTTCCTCCAATTGCTGCCCCTTTTCCAGTCCTTCTCCTTCATTTTGTGTTTTATTGTTTCCCTCTTCTCTATATTGTTCCTCTCTATTTTATTTTCCATTTTGTGCATTTGTGGTTTCCCCCTCTGTATGCTCCTGTTACTACTCCTAGTCCTTCAGTACATCAAATTTATTTGATGTATTAATTGTGATGTCCTTATGTGATTGCTTCTAACTCCACACTTGCTCCTTCTTTCTTGCCATATTCCCCTACTTTCTTCCTTGTCCATACAATATTTCTGCTTTGGTTTTGGTTGTTGGAATTCCTCCTTCCCTTTTATATTCTCTCTGTCACTGTTTTCTCTATTTGTGGCTCCCTTTACAGTTGTTAGTATCTCTGGACCCTTTTCTTGCTCTTCTTCTTTTTGCTCCCTTTCCTCCTTTTTCAAATATAGATCAGGGTGAATAATGAAATATTCTTGTTCATTATGGCCTTGTATTCTACAACTTTTGCAGTATTTTGGCACATAGTCATATTTAATCCTTATCCACTTCTCCACTATGTCCCCATTCTGTTTCCTCATTCCAATGTTGATTCTTTTTGGAAATTCCCCAAAAACATCAACCTCCACCTTCACTCATGCACAACTAGGTCATTTTTTATTCTTTGTCGTTATGTCAACTTGTAAAGGCTTTCACACTGCAGCCACAAGCAAGAATACTGCTTCTTTCACAAAAAATTTAGAGGCAATAAAGGAAATGAAATCCATATTATAGCTATAGATGTCTCCTCCTCCGGATCAAACATTGGATCCCATTTCAACGTTCTCATTTGGGTATGTCCAGTGTCTTCGTGTTAAGTAAAAGTCCAGTTTGACAGTAGGTTCAAGTAATCCTTCACATTTGATGCCCAAATCAAAACATGTCTGTTACTAAGTAATCTAATTGTGCATTCCCCTTTTAATTCGTATTGCTTTGGAATCATCCTTCTCTAATCTTATATATCTATCCATCCATAAGAAAACTTTCCAACTACCGAAAATTGAATATTTTCTTTACGGGTCATTTGATTTAACTTCCTCTTTGTAATATGTCACGCCCCGAGTTTACACCCTAGAGAGGACACAGTACTTGGAGTCATAAGTAACCCCAAGTCAACCCCTGGTCTATCATACATTGGCATTTTGAGTAACATGAAAATATATACATCAAAAGTCTAATGCAAAATTATAAATACATTGAGAGAAATAAAGCTGGTTCATAATATTTGAAAGCATTAGAACAAAACTACAAATCTGAAACAAAACCAATCTGCGTCTGAAAGCCACTATGACTGATGAATTGCTGGGACAAGCCCCCAGCTAACTCCAAATCTAAATAGAAGGGAAGAAAATATAACTGAAGTAAATAATATCCATCCTCAAAGAATGAGGATTCACCAACAAGAATAGTTGAGGTCTTCGGTGAGTGGTCGGCTAACGAGGCTGAGACTGAGATCCTGCAGCTGTATCATAAAACGATACAGTATAAAAGTATGCGTCAGTACTTTGAATATAGTGAGTAAGTGGGAGAAAACATAGCATAATGGAATAAAATGCTGAACTGAAAAGACATGCAATGACCGACTAAAGCTACTGATCTGAATGAATGAAATAATTGAGATGGTCTAAAAGACCCTGTCTGATGATCAAAGAATATTCTAAATCTATAATATTGATCTGAACTGATCTGAAACTAATTGAACTGAATAGTGGGAGAGTCTATAACTGAAATATAACCATGTGAGCTAGACGTGGAGTCTGATGTAAACACCCCACTGGTAGGACCCAACATACCTTTCCAGGGTATAAAGGCAGAACTGGGTGATCACAAGAGTCTGGGGCCATGAAGCCAATAATAACTGTAACATAGGGTGGCAACGTAGTTCTGGGAACCTGGGTGCGCTGGAACCCTAATCCACTCGGTGTTAAGTCCTACTCCCACTGGATAATCCTAGACTGAATACTAAGCTGATAACTCAAAACTGGGATCCAAGACTAGTCAGGGATACATATCTGAAAGAACCCTGAGAGTCTCAACAGACCAGATTCTGAAACTGGATTCTAAGAATGATTGGAGCTGCTTATCTAGAAGCTTCGTAACCGTCTAAAGAACAAACTAAAATCTGATGGGGTCCTAAGGCTAGTCAGAGTTGTTTATATAAAATGTCATGACCGCCTAGTGGACCAATAAAACTGAATTCTGAATCTGATTCTAATAACTATGAGGTACTATATGATACCTCGAGAATTTCTGTAGTAAAACTGATCAGTTAACATTTTCTGACTGACACTAAGAATTTTAACATCCTTACTGAACTGACAATAGTCTGATTGAGATTTAATGCCACTAACAATATGGGAGTCCCCAACACTGATAAATACAAGCAAATTTCGATATTCAAGCACAAATGTAATTCCAAGACTTTCTAATTCAAGAAATAGGCTAAATTTCACTTCACAAGATTTAACACTTATTTCAGTCACGAACTGGTGGAAAGTATCTATAATTAACATGGTATAATATTCCACATGATCTAGACGAAGTATAACTAGAAATTTCTAGAAATTCGATAGTTTCTGGGCTACAACTGATAGAGAGAAATAGGGAGGAATTTGGGGACACAAGGGAAGAACTATTCCCTTGTTCAATTCCCACATATCTGGTGAAGAAGCCCGAAGAATTTCCTTGAGAGACTGAGGAGAAAAGGTTGCCCTAGCTCTTGGTCTGAAAAGTTTTGAGAGAAATTCTACGATGAATCTTGAGAGTCTGGATGGGGAGAATGAGGAAAGAAACGGTTTAACCCCTCTAATAAGTCTGAAAAATATGCTTAAAACGACGTAGTTTAGAGTCTAGGAGGATAGAAAATTACTGAAAGACCCTTGAAAACTCACATGGGAAAACTGACTGTCAGGCCCCCACAAGGGACCTAACGGGTTGTGGTTGGTGACCACGACTCGTGGTCACCTCTTGTGAGATACACTGCCTAAACCCCTACTGGTCACCACGAGGGACCTAACGGATCGTGGTTGGTGACCATGACTCGTGGTCACCTCTCGTGGTCTTCACTACCCAAAGATTCCTTGGAGTCCCCAAACGAGTCTTGGTGAGGGCCCCTTGGGTATACTAGCTAACTTTTCCAAGTTTCAATCCATCACTGACCACGGATCACCCCACGACTTGTGGTGTTGACCACGACTCGTGGTCATACCCGTGGTCACCCAAATCCAAAAATTTCCAGTCAAGTCTCAAGTCCTCACCATGAGTCACGTAACGACTCGTGGTCACTACCCACGGGTCAGAGAATGACTCATTTTGTGACTTGGTGCAGATTTTCTAATTTTCTCTATTTTAAGCCTCGGGTCTAATCTTTGAATTTCTGGGGCATTACAATATCTCCCCCTTGGGAACATTCATCCTCGAATGTTGGAAAATACATAGGAAAGCAGAGAATAACAATATTTATACATAAATACTAATCATGGAATCTGGAAACTAGCGGAATGACTACTTCTGAACTGAATCACAAGTCTGAACCGACTTCACTAATCATACATATATTCATTTACATGAAAGAACTGAAACACA
Organism: Datura stramonium; assembly: GCA_018107945.1. Taxonomy (NCBI): domain Eukaryota; kingdom Viridiplantae; phylum Streptophyta; class Magnoliopsida; order Solanales; family Solanaceae; genus Datura; species Datura stramonium. The sequence continues at coordinate 14,963 of JACEIK010009243.1, forward strand.
TGAACTAAAAACAGTTTTAGGGGAGGAAATTGATACCTTAAACTGAAACTGAGTCGAAAGGGAACAAATGGGGTATCTAGCCATCATTTCTGCTTCGGCTTCCCATGTAGCTCCCTCAACCCGTTGATTCCTACACAATACTTTGACCAATGCTACCTCCTTGTTCCTCAGCTTACGAGCATGACGGTCAAGGATCTGGACTGGGACCTCCTCGTATGAGAGACTATCTTTCACTCCCACACTGTCCAATGGCACAATTGAAATTGGATCACCGATGCACTTCTTCAATAGTGACGCATGGAATACTAGGTGCACAGATGCCAATTTTGAAGGTAATTCCTTCTCAAAAGCTACCTTGCCGATTCGCCTTAGAATTCTGTAGGGTCCCATATATCTCGGACTGAGATTTTCTTTCTTCCTAAATCACATCACAGCATTCATGGGTGAAATTTTCAAATAAACCCAGTCATCCATAGCAAACTCTAATTCTCTCCTCCTCACATCTGCATAAGATTTCTGACGGCTCTGAGTTGTATTCAATCTTTCTCGGATGAGTTGTAATTTCTACATAGCTTCATGAACCGAGTCTGGCCCAATTAAAGTAGCTTCACCAACCTCAAACCACCCAATAAGAGATCTGCACCTTCTACCATACAATGCCTCAAACGGGGCCATTTGGATACTGGAGTGGTAGTTGTTGTTGTACGCAAACTCGATAAGAGGATAGTGGTCATCCCAACTGCCCTTGAAATCGATCGTGCACACTCTCAACATATCTTCTAGGGTCTGAATATTCCTCTCAGCTTGCCCATCTATCTGCGGGTGAAAAGTTGTGCTGAGCTTGACTTAGGTACCAATTCCCTTCTGAAAAGACTTCCAAAACTGTAAGGTGAACTACATACCTCTGTCTGAGATAATGGATAATGGCACCCCATGAAGCCTGACCAACTCTCGGATATAAAGCCTAGTATAGTTCTTAGTTGAATCTGTAGTTTTGACTGGGAAGAAATGTGCTGACTTAGTCATCTGGTATACTACTACCTAGATAGAATCATGTTGCCAACGAGTTTGAGGTAGACCCGTAATAAAGTCCATATTCACTTCTTCCCACTTCCACGTAGGTATGCTGATATGCTAATTCATACCTCCTGATATTTGGTGCTCTACCTTAACTTGCTGGCAGTTCGTGTACTTATCTATGAATTCGGCGATATCTCTCTTCATGTCGTTCCACCAGTAAATATCCTGCATATCGCGGTACATTTTTGTAGCACCAGGGTGGATGGAGTATCTCGAGTTGTGTGCTTCAGCCAGTATCTGTTGTCTCAAATCACCAACATACAGTACACACAATCTTCCCTGGTAATGAAGCACACCATCTCCCCCCTTGGAGAAAGCCTCAACCTCTTTTCAGAGAACCGCTTCCTTCAGCTTAAGCAGGATGGGATCCTCATCCTGTCTGTACTTTTCAATAACTAGAGAGGAATCTGACCCACTATGCACAACTACTCCACCCTTAGTCGAATCTACCAATTGCACCCCTAACCAAGCTAGTCTGTGAATATCCTTGGCCAATTCTTTTTTGCCTTCCTCGACATGAGCCACTGTTCCCATAGACACTCTGCTCAGTGCATCATCCACCACATTGGCTTTGCCTGGGAGATATAGCACGCTCATGTCATAGTCCTTCAGGAGCTCTAACCACCATCTCTGATGTAGATTTAGGTCCTTCTGACTAAATACATACTGAAGGCTCTTGTGATCAGTGAAAACATCCATGTGAGCCCCGTACAGATAGTGTCTCCATATCTTCAACGCAAACACCACCGCTGCCAATTCCAAGTCATGAGTTGGATAATTCTTCTCATGAACTTTGAGTTGTCTGGAGGAGTAGGCTATCACCTTGCCCCGCTGCATCAGAACACAACCAAGTTCAACTCTGGAAGCGTCGCAATAAACTACAAACCCATATGATCCTTCCGATAGGGTCAACATTGGAGCGGTAGTGAGTCGAGTTTTTAGCTCTTGGAAACTCTTCTCACACGCATTTGACTAGTGGAATTTCACCTTCTTCTGGGTCAGCCTAGTCAGAGGAGATGATATAGAAGAAAAGCCTTCTATAAAGCATTAGTAATAACTGGCCAAACCAAAGAAACTTCTGATTTCGATTGGGGAGGTAGGTCTGGACTAGTCTTTCATGGCTGCTATCTTTTGAGGATCAATCTGAATACCCTTGCCTGAGACCACATGACCCAAGAAAGTCACGGACTTCAACCATAATTTACACTACTGAACTTGGCGAACAGTTGGCGGTCTATGAGTGTCTGAAGCACTATCCTCAAGTGATTAGCATGTTCTTCCTCATTTCTAGAGTATACCAGAATGTCATCAATAAACACAATGACGAACATATCCAGATACTACTTGAAAACTCTGTTCATCAGGTCCATAAAGGCTGCAGGGGTATTTGTTAGTCCGAAGGACATAACCACAAACTCATAGTGACCATACTGAGTCCTGAAAGTTGTCTTTGGTATGTCACCCTCTCTGACTCTTAACTGATGATACCCTGACCTGAGATCTATATTGGAGAAACAGTTGGCTCCCTGAAGTTGGTCGAACAGGTCGTCAATTCTGGGTAGGGGATACATGTTCTTGACCATGACCTTATTCAACTGACGGTAATTGATGCACATTCTGAGGGTGTCGTCTTTCTTTTGCACGAATAGCACTGGAGCTCCCCAGGGAGAGATGTTGGGTCTGATAAAACCCTTATCAAGAAGATCTTTTAGTTGCTCCTTTAACTCCTTAAGTTCAGCCGAAACCATTCTATAAGAAGGGATGGAGATGGGTTGAGTATCTGGAAGAAGTTCTATATCTTTGGGGAACACATCCGTAAATTCGCTAACAACAGGGCCTAACTGTATAGTTGGGGTCTTAGAGTCGGAATATCTTACCCGGACTAGATGATATATACAACCCTTAGAAATAAGCTTCTGGGCCTTAAGGTAGGAAATAAACCTACCCTTAGGCGTTGTACTACTGCCTGTCCACTCTAACACCGGCTCATTTGAAAACTAAATTTTAACAATTCTACTTCTGCAATCGACTGAGGCATAACCAGAGTGTAACCAATACATGCCTAGAATGAGGTCAAAATCGACCATGTATAATTCTACAAGATCAGCTGGAATGACCTTATTGAAGACTGAGACTGTGCAATTTTTATACACCCGACTGGCTCTAACTAACTCGCCAACTGGGGTGGAGACTGAAAATGGTTCTGAGAGGACCTCTGGACTGATATCGAACTGGACGTCTATGTAGGGAGTCACGAATGATAATGTGGCTCCTGGATCTAGTAGGGGACATACATCTAGGTGGAAAATATGTAACATACCCGTGACTACATCCGAGGAGTTCTCCTGATCCTAACAAGATGATAATGCATAAAAATGGTTTTGGCGTTAACCGCCCTTCGTACCTGAGGTATTGGCCTGCTAAGCTGGTCAGCCTACTGGAAATGTTGAGGTAGTGGATTGTGACCTTCTCCGTCCTGTTGAGGGGGACTCTCTAAGCCGATGACCAAGCCGTCCACAACCAAAACAGCCCTCTCGACCCTGAAGACACTCTCCTGGGTGGTTCTTTCCACATTTGGGGCAAGCTGGATATATGTTATCGGCACTGAAACTCTGGGACTGAGAGCCAGATGCTCCACCCCTCCGATCCTGATAGGACCAAAAGGTAGGGGTGCCGGCTGAGCTGGGTATTAAGGCCCTCTGTTGCTGTTGTGGGTGGCTACTACCGCCAGACCTCTAGTGATCATAATCTGATTGGCCAATCCTTGCCTTCTTGTTCTTTCGCTTCATGTCCCTCAATTTTTCTGCCTCAATCTGCTGGGCATAGACAATAAGGTTGGAGAGGTCGATATCCTTAATCAGCATTATTGTCCTGCACTCCTTGAGGACCAGGTTCGACACCCCATTTACAAATTTCAGCATGCGAGCCCTTGGCTCGGCCACCATCTCTAGAGCGTATTTGGACAACCTGGTGAACTCCAAAGCGTACTCTTCTACTGTCTGGTTTCCCTGTCTCAAATTCATGAACTCCGCTACCTTTGCCTCCCTAAGCTCCCGAGGGAAGAACCTATCCAGGAAGGCTGTAGTGAACTCCTCCTATTCCACTGGTCCTGCTTCCGCTGGCCTCCCCTCCTTCCACTGTTTGTACTAGACCTGGGCTACCCCTTTCAGCTGGTAGGCAGCCAAGTCGGCACTCTATGAGGGACTAAGACCCATAATTCGGGTGATCTTTTTAATTTCATCCACAAATCCTTGTGGGTCCTCTCCCACCTTAGATCCATGAACATCTGGAGGGTTCATTCGGGTGAAGTCCTGCACTCGGGAAGCTACTGCGGAGCCGTTGTTATTGATTGGAACCACCTTCTGGTTCACCTAGTTGGTAACAGTTTGGGCGAGTAGCTGAATGGCTGCCCTAAATTCCGCGATAGACACCGAGTCATCCTGAGGGGCTGCCAGGGCTGGTGCGGTAAGTCGGTGAGCATTACCGGCCCTTCTTCTATTATCATATCATGGAACATGATTCACTAAAATGAAATAGAGCACGAGTTAGGAGAATGATTTTTGGAACTGAGATTTCAACGCACGATAAGGAGTATGAAATAAAGGAAATTTTCACTAATGACATCTCGTAGCCTCCCCGTCATAAGTGTGGCGCACTTCAAACCCATGAAGAGGATTCTATTCGATGCGGCTTTCAGACATCCGAGGATACTCTGAACCTAGTGCTCTGATACTAAGTTTGTCACACCCCAAATTTACACCCTAGACGGGACACGGTACTTGGAGTCACAAGTAACCCCAAGTCAACCCCTGGTCTATCATACACTGCATTTTGAGTAACATGAAAATATATACAATGGAAGTCTAATGCAAAATTATAAATACTTTGAGAGAAATAAAGCTGGTTCATAATATTTGAAAATATTAGAACGAAACTACAAATTTGAAACAAAACCAATTTGTGTCTTAAAGCCACTATGACTGACGAGTTGTTGGGACAAGCCCCCAACTAACTCCAAATCTAAATAGAAGGGAAGAAATATAACTGAAGTAAATAATATCCATCCTCGAAGAATGAGGATTCACCAACAAGAATAACTGAGGTCTTCGGTGAGTGGTCGGCTAACGAGGCTGAGACTGAGATCCTGCAGCTGTATCATAAAATGATACAGTATAAAAGTATGCGTCAGTACTTTGAATGTACTGAGTAAGTGGGATAAAACATAACATAATGGAATTAAATGCCAAACTTAAAAGACATGCAATGACCGACTAAAGCTACCGATCTGAATGAATGAAATAACTGAGATGGTCTAAAAGACCCTGTCTAATGGTCAAAGCATGTTCTAAATCTATAATACTGATCTGAACTGATCTGAAACGGGACTGAACTGACTAGTGGGAAAGTCTATAACCGACATATAACCACGTGAGCTAGATGTGGAGTCTGATGTATACACCCCATCGGTAGGACCTAATATACCTTGCTAGGGTATAAAGGCATGAACTGGGAGATCACAATAGTCTGGGGCCATGAGGCCAATAATAACTATAACCTACGGTGGCAACATAGTTCTAGAAACTTGGATGCGCTGGAACCCCGGTCAGCTCGATGCTAAGTCGTACTCTCACTGGATAGTCCTAGACTAAATACTAAGCTAATAACTCAAAACTAGGGTCCAAGACTAGTCAGGGATACATATTTGAAATCACCCTGAGAGACTCATCGGACCAGATTCTGAAACTGGATTCTAAGACTGATCGAAGCTGCTTATCTAGAAGTGTCATAACCGTCTAAAAAACAAACTAAAATCTAAAAATGGGGTCCTAAGGCTAGTCAGAGTTGTTTATCTAAAATTTCATGACCGCCTAGTGGACCAATAAAACTGAATTCTAAATCTGATTCTGATAACTGGGAGGTACTATATGACACCTCAGCAATTTCTATAGTCAAACTGATCAGCTGATATTTTCTGACTGACACTGAGAATTTTAACATCCTTACTAAATGAAACTAACAATAATCTAATTGATATTTAATGCCACTAACAATATGGGAGTCCCCAACACTGATAAATACAAGCAAAATTTCGATATTCAAGCACTAATGTAATTCCAAGACTTTCTAATTCAAGAAATAAGGCTAAATTTCACTTCACAAGATTTAACATTTATTTCAGTCACGAATTGGTGGAAAATATCTATAATTAATATGGTATAATATTCCACATGATTTAGACGAAGTATGACTAGAAATTTCTAGACATTCGATAGTTTCAGGGCTACAACTGATAGAGAGAAATATGGAGGAATATAGGGACACAAGGGAAGAATTATTCCCTTGTTGAATTCCCACATACCTGGTGAAGAAGGCTGAAGAATTTTCTTGAGAGATTGAGGAAAAAAGGTTGCCCTAGGTCTTTCTATGAAAAGTTTTTAGAGAAGTTCTACGATGAATATTGAGAGTCTGGATGGGGAGAATGAGCAAAGAAACCATTTAACCCCTCTAATAAGTCTAAAAAATATGCTTAAAACGACGTAGTTTAGAGTCTAGGAGGATAGGAAATTACTGAAAGACCCTTGAAAACTCCAAGGGAAACTGACTGTCAGGCCCCCGTGAGAGACCTAACGGGTCGTGGTTGGTGACCACAACTCGTGGTTACCTCTTGTTGTCTCCACTATCCCAAGATTCCCTAGAGTCCCCACGGGTGACACCATGACTCGTGGTGTCCCAAACGAGTCGTGATGAGGGCCCGTTGGGTACACTACCTAACTTTTCCAACTTTCAGTCCATGACTAACCACGAATCACCCTACGACTCGTGGTCACACCCGTGGTCACCCAAATTCCAAAATTTCCAGTCAAGTCTCAATTCCTTACTACGAGTCACTTAATGACCCATAGTCACTACCCACAGTCATAGAATGACTCATTCTGTGACCCGGTGCAGATTTTCTAGTTTTCTCTGTTTTAAGCCTCGGGTTTAGTCTTTGAATTTCTGGGGCATTATATAATACCCTGAAAGTTCCTAAGATTAGACTCGAGGTTTCAAGTGAAGTAAGCAAGAAAATATTGCCTGGGTCATAGGACGAGTCATCTAGTGATCCGTGGGGAGACTTCATGAGTCGTTAGGTGACTCATGAAGTGAGTGGAGGATGGAAAAGGTTTGTGGGCAAGGTGTGACCATGGGAGGAAGCCACGAGTCATGAAGTGACTCCACAACTTGTGGAGTTGGTCATGGTCAGGAGCAGGCATGGATAGTGTACCCAACGAGTGGGTCACCATGAGTTGTTAGGTACACCATGAGTCGTGGTGTATGGTGACGGGCAGTATGTATTTTCCCTGCTTTTTAGTAAGTGTGTTTTCGTAATTCTTAAGATCCTAAGTCCTAAACTATATCATTTTAATCTTAGTTGGGAGGATTTTAAGAGTACTTAACCTATTCTAAACCTCCCCATTCCATGCATGCAAGATCAAGGAGTTTATTGGAGATCAAGCTAGAGGAGTCCTTAAGTTCTTCCTCAATTCACTTGGGTTTGCAAGGAAGGTTGTGAAATCAAGTACCCAGGTATGTGGGGTTATGAATGGGAGAATTCCTTAACTTCCATGCCCAAATTCTCTTTTAAATTCATGTAATTCAATGTTGATGAGTCTATGGGGTTTTAACCCAATTTGTGAAATTTTCTAAGTATCTATCATGGGTAAAATCTATTCAGATTTCTAATGTTGTTTTAAGATTCATGGGAATGTTTTATGATAATTTCAATTACAAATTTATGATTTCAAAGTCTTACAATTATGATGCCCAATAATGAAAGTTCATGAAAGGTTGAGATTATGGTCCATGTTTTCAAGTATGATGAAATATCTATGATGAAAGTATTATTTTGAATTACCCATGTTTATATCTATGATTTTGACTATCTCAAAGCATGTATAAGTTTGAGCAAGCATATATGATCAAGTATGTTTCATGATTTACTTCAATTTCATGTTATTAGCTTACCACATGGTTTTGGAGTCTAGACTCCCACTTTTCAGCTTGTGGTATGGTAGCTTTGTGGTATAGTTGAGCCAAGCCTTGTGATATGTTTTCGCATTATGCATGTACTATTACGATTCACTCCGTCGCAAGACGATGGTTCAGCTTCTTCATTGAAAAATGATGGAGAGCATATGCATATTTTTTATAGTGTCTAGCACCGAGTAGGCTAAGGGTTCAGTCAACCCTGTGCCTCATAACTACGTGTCAATGTAGGTATGCTCAAATTATTCGGGACCTCCCTTATGAGTCTTCCTTGCCCCCAAGGGGTTTCATCTTGATATCGATATCATGGTAGCCGCCTTAGCTCCCGGTGTCTTTTGACGGCTCTGCCCATTGGAGTGTAATAGTCGGGACCACGTAAGCTCTATCATGGTAATGTCGATCATATGACGAGTCTCCCATTGCTCCTCATGATTTTCGCTATGCATAAGCCATCGCTTATGATATTATGTTTTCAGCATGTTTGGCCTAATATACAATTTTACTTTTGATTATCGCCTGACATTTGGGTAATTTGAATTAGTTATGATATTCAGTCATGTTTAAATCATGCTTCTCGATAATAGCATGAAAGGCTTACTCTTAATCTTATCTTTACTATGTTTTATGATATGCATGATTTCGCTTACTTACTTAGTGGTTTTACTTACCTTGCATACTCAACACATTTCAAGTACCGACCGCATACTCTATTTGTATCATTTCATAATACAAGCTCGACATTCAGATTCGGGCCCCACCGCTGTGCGCTCCTTAGAGTTAGCATTTTCCATCTTGTTGGTGAGTCCTCATCCTTCGAGGACCTTCATACGTTTATCTTCGCTCACTTTATTAGTGAGATAGTTAGGGTCTTGTCCCATCAACTCAAATTCTAGAGGCTTATTAGACATAGTATATATTCACTTTCCGGATCGTTGTTATGTGTTTTGTTGTTTAGATGTTATTGAATTTTTAGACTTCATCTATTTAAAGTGTTAGATTTTTTGTATTTATTATGTTGAGCTTTAGTTGTCATGTTCATGTCGTGGGCTCCGCTTGAGCCATTTATGATTCTAGGTCTGTCTAGATCCGAGAAGCCTATGTTCGAGTCATGACACTCTTCCTCCTGTGATACGCCGGGTTCTCCATGAATGTATGTGACTCGGTTTTCTTTAGTGGTAATGGTTTGTAATTTATAGAAGTGGGCGAAAGTCGCCACGTAGTTCAACTGCGTGAGGTATTGATGCATTCATCCTCTCGATGGAGATTATGCATTGGACGTGGTGGCCATGGCCACCCAAAAAGACTTTGGAATACTAGGTTTCCAAAGACTAGGCAAACTAGGTTTTCTCCGGTGGCTAGGTTTTTTTCGATTTACTTTGACAAAGTCTACGAAGAGGTTCCAATTGCGATATACCGCATTCACTATTTCTTTTGCAATTTTTTAGTATGATCTGTAGTTCAACGCTCTCGGATAGTGTGGTAGAAATTTCCTTACCACTTCTTCGAGTTTTGTATACTACATTGATTAACAAATTTCTTGTCTAGCCTATTGATGAAAGACTACATAAATTGCTTAAGACTTGATCGATTTTGTCAGGAAGCTGATATGATCGGCTTTGTTGATTTTGAAAACCCGAGGATGTTTTTATTATTATCTAGAATTAGCATTGTTATTTGGAGCTCCACGAAAAACTAGGATACCTCTATCCCATAGAATTTGAAATCTCTACAATATTTACCCTTTTATTGTCACTAGCCCCCTATTAACACCTCGCGAGTTGGATAACTCGTGTAACGACCCGCTTCCAATCGCTTTTAACACCTTGACAATGATAACCTTAGAATTTGAAGTATTTACAAAGCCTAGTTTATTTGCTGTATGATGACTAGATTTTATTTGAAAGGACGGAATTAAAATTTTCTCGTAGGCCCCCAGCGACGTAACCGCTATGGCGGGCACTCCGGTCTCCATGATAGGACCTTTGCAGCGGCCTCTCACATCGCCGCAGTAGGAGACACAATCCGTAACTTCGTGTTTTCCCACTTTAAAATTCGTATCCTATTATAATAAGGTTTTGTCATTGAAACGCCCTAAAACCTGCCCCGGTTATTTTAGGGAAAAACGGGAGGCTAGGAAGAGAAGAACTTCTCACCAACCTCCTTGTGTCCTTTAAGGGGTGAATTTGCTGTAAACCGCAGACCTACCACTCTCTTGACGTTGGGGCCCGATGCCCAGTAGGTTATTAGCCATTTTGAGTTAGGACTTCATAATTAGTGAATCGTATACTCAGGTACTATTAACATACAATTGATGAGGGTAGAGTGATCACAAAACATAATGTCGTGGATGAAAGAATTGCAAGTGACGCAACTAATAAAATTGGAGGATTAATCCTAGGTATGAGAACATGGGTAGAAGTGAAATCTAGCAAGATAACTAACATTGGGGGTGTATTCTTGATGTGATGTCCTCGATAAAATATTCTCAAGGTGATATTGTGATAGTATGTTTTAATGATAAGTGATGTTAATTGCTCGTGATTGTAAATTGTGGCGTAGTAAGTTCTATGGCATAATCCCGAGGAACAATTGTAATAGATTGATTAAGGAAGAGAGGAAGATCGTGACGAGTGCTGCATGGGGAGTTTAATATTGCAAATTAATAGTTAAGAACTAAAAATGTGAGACTAGTAGTATAACTTAACCAACATAAAAAGAATTCGTGGTAAAGAAAGAATCGGAAATTGTGAGAAACCTTAGTAGTAGGGTAGAGTAATTAAATGAGGAAGGCGTTGAAATGACTACTAAGGCCAACGAAGTTTTCTGCAAATGAATAGATTTAAGGGATAATTATGAGTCCGAATAAGTTGACTTGAAATGGGAACTAATATGAACAATACCTTGATCAATATCGAAAGAATCGTTTATGTGATAAACCCCTAGGTGGGAGTGTAGGAAAGGTGGAACCAATGAATTGTGAATGTTATCTTGTGTTTTTTATTTTATGATATATGACGCAAGACTTTAATATTTGTTAAATAGCTAAAAAGATAGTAATTTACGATTCTATGAGGAGTTAGTCCCTATATAATAAGGTATATCTGGGCGGGTGGGTAATGATTAATTGGTCTATGACAATGATTTTGTTGAAGATTTAAATGAATTGTTCTATGTTGTTGGAATTCGCCCTAAATTGATTGAACCGTGATTGATATCTATGAAATTGTGAGTGAAGGTGAAAATCTAGGTGTACTAATAATCCATCCTATATGGTGACTGGCCGAGATCATGACGATATATGTTAAGAACCAATTGGGCAATACACCCTACCTAGAGATGAGAGGCTTGTGTCCGAGATGAACATCCGACGAGCGAAAGTATGATTGATTGAGGTACATATTAATACTTGGAGATGAGAAACTGTGCCTGAGGTGAGTATCCAGTGAGTGGTTACGATATTAGAAGCTCATGTCCGGTGATCTGATGTAGGGCTATTTACACATTTATTAATCATATTTTACCCATGTTTATCTATGTTTTGAGAACAAATTATGTGTTTTTTCTTGTGTTTTATGTGATTTATGTGAAAAAGAGTTAACTCATGATTAGATATTTATTAAAGTGATGGATGCTACTTCATCACAAAAAGAGCAAGTATGGCAAAACGGGGTGAGAAAATGTTGTGATAGAAGTTGGAATCAATGTGTAGGTACACCTTGCGTCGCATAGGCAGAGACAGTGCATGGAGCAACGCGGCGCACAAGAGTGAGCAACATGGTCGAGAGTTGTGACCATAGGCAGAGACAAGCAGACGGAGCAAGCAAGGGCGCAGACGGCGGCAGTGCACGGTCATGAGTCTAATCCCAACTGAATAGGAACAGCTGCAAATTCACCACCCAAGCAGGAACGATGAAGGCTTAATCTACTATTATATACACCCTTGCTTAGCATGTCATAGGCGTCGAACATAGTCCAATTTGAGTAAATATTGTGCACTTTCGGACATAGTCCACCATCCATCAATGAAATTGTTAAATAGCTTAGTCAAATATTTGTTGGAGTATTCATCAAGTTCTTGTGATTCAATTTAGCTTTAGAGATTTGTTAAACAATTTCATACTATAGTAAGTGTTTTATTATGATTTCTTCTACATCTTATGTCATTGATTTCATATAAACATGAGTTAGCTAAATCTCTTAAACTAGAAGTGTGGAAACCATAATGGATTAACCAAAGTAAGCAAAATAAAATAGTACCCTGATAATGGTGAATATGAGAGTGGATTTATTCTCTTCATATTTTTTTAATATTTAATTGTCCGCATCTTCAACTTGCTCGACCAAAGAGGTTGAAGTTAGGAAAAGAGAATAATAGTGGTAGTTTGAGGCTACCAAACCTCATCTAATTAACTTGAGCTCTAACTAAGGATAGTTAAACCAAGACTATGCAACGAGGGCAAAATATACACGCCTAAAGTCTAAGAAAATTAAGGTGAAATTCATCAATATAGATCGAGAGACGTTAGATGAATTTCATCGTTAGTATTTCACAAAATTCACCAGGATAGATTATTAATAAAATAAGCCTACTATGTTATGAAATCATGAGAATACAACTTAGTTTTATCTCAATAATTTGATAAACAATCTAATCATCGTTAGAATTACTTTTCCTTTTATTTGCAAAACCTCCTTCCGAAATATTGACTACAAAGTTAATTTAATCATCATTAACATATTATTTCTTCCCTATTCCCTATGGGACGACCCCCAACCTATGTTTGATTACTATATTTGACAATGAATTATTTATACTTTAATTGCAAGGTGTAATTTGTGCATGAGCAAATATTAGCGCCATTGTAGGGGAATATGGTGTTTAAATTTGGTTTATAGTCCTTATTTTGTGGTTTACATTTTTGTATTTGGTTTTTGTTTATTTTGAGACTTCAGTGACAAGGTAGACTAGCGCCGTACCGTTCAACTTTCCTCCTGGGAAGGATTAACGGAAGAATAGCGAAATGAAGCACTACAAAGTACTATAGAAAGGGGCTTAATAAAATCGCAAGGCCAGAGAGATGATATCTATGGGGCGCATATTGATCTAGACGAGGTTGGATTTACTCTAAGCAATAGTGCCGCCCTTCGCCATCTAATGCTAAATTTGACATTACCAACACTATGATTCAATTGTTGAACATGAAAGGGCTATTTGAAGGAAAGAACAGAGAAAATTCCAAATCCGCTTTAATCAATTTACTAGAATATGCAATGTGCATGCATTACCAAGGGTGACACAGAGGCTATCAGCTTAGATTGTTCCTGTTCTCCTAACTGGGGAAGCTACAATATGGCTAAATGAGCTTCCAGATGAGTCCATTACCACCTGGCAAGAGTTGACTACAACTTTCTTGGAGAAGATTTTTCCCACCTCGCGAGATGATTCAACCGAAGGGATAAGATAAACAAATTTAGACAGACGGCGGGGGAAACTCGCATGAAACTTGGCTCAAGTTTTAAAAGAAATTAAAGTAGTATCCAAATTATAAGCTCCTGCACGGCTCCTTTCGAAATATTCTACGCGTGTCATTCAAGCTCAACAAACAAGCTAATTGCCAACAACATGGCGCTAAGTTCAATCATGGCACACACTAAGAAGGCCAATGACATACTAGACAAGTTTGTAAAGACCAACAGAGCTTGGTACAACATCGAGTCTGAGACTACAATTGCAAAACCACTCCTGGGAGGGCTTACGTAATCCGCTGTAGCGGGAGAGATGGAACATGATCAAGACACGGGACTGGGACAAAATCTGATGAAACTAATCACCAAGCATTTGACCACTATGAATGCACACAAAGTGCAAGCGATTAACATGCAAAGAGAGACATACAGCATAGTGACTATTCTCGATTATAAAGAAAAGATTTTCGTCGACTATCAGACGTAGGATTTTCAAGATTGTATCCAATGTCTAATTAGAACCCGTGGCACAATTATGGAAATCAAGGTCAGAACTATCACAATTATAACAATGATATAGTGGGAGAGAGCAAGGCAATCGAAGAAATAAGGGAACATCACCAAATGACTCTAGAGATTCCAAGATAAAATTCATACTTAGCCAGGTCCTAATAAAACTTGAGTCCACATAATCTAGTGTGAACAAAATGCATCAAGAGCTTTCTAGTTGTTTAAGATGGTTGAATCGCATTCTTTCAATCAAACAATTGGAGCAGTAAATGATCAAATATCAATGGTATCAAAGCAAAGACCTCGAGAATGATCGCGTGCATACTATAGCAACAGAAATGGCAAGACCACCATTGAGCAAGATACCGAATAAGACCCAATGTAGATGAAAACAATCTTACCTAGAAGAAACAAGAGAATGGAGCAAAGGCGCTGCCTAACCCTTATAGCAGATGTTGTGACCCACCAAGAAAGCCAAAAGCAAGAAGAACCATGACGCGCCACTGAACGGCGCACCGAGGCGCGCGAAGCGCGCCGGAGTAACGCACTAAGATGTGCGACATGCCGCTTGGATAGGTGCGAGAGGACCACAAAGACACAAGCAATGCCCTCATTTCTAAGGCGCGGCATTCAGGGGAAGGAAGAAATGAGGAAGGGTCACAAGCTAAAGAAAACGAGGTAGAGGCAGGGAAGGCTAAAGAAAATCAAAAATTATACATGCAGATTCCAAGATCGCCTCCCCCTTTTCCCAACGCCTTAAAAACAAAGTCGAAGATGAAAACTTTACAAGATTATTTCTATGTTAAAGTAGCTATCTATCAATATTCTACTAGTGGAAGCACCGAGCAAATGCCGATACACAAAGTTCATGCATGAGTCAGACCAAAAAGAGAACAATAAGCTTTGACACTGAGGATAGTATTCATCATTACAATGCAATAGCATCGTACTCCCTAGTACAGAAAAAGGAGGACCCTGGAGCATTCACAATCCCCTGTACTATTAGAGCATTGAATTTTGCTACTTGTTATGTGATCTCGTGGAATTAGCATAAATTATGTCTTTGGAAGTATAAGGAGCAACTAGGAGTTTAGGAGCCCTGTACCAACTATAATGGGGATACTAATGGCGTAATATATAGTAAAAAGACAAGTGGATATACCGATTGATGTCTTAATCAAAGTGGAGAGATTTATCTTTTCACAGACTTCACATAGCCATTGAGATGCTGATTTGAAGTGCCCATTATTTTGGGTCGATTATATTTAGCCACATGGAGAGCACTAGTGTGAAGGAGAGTGAGAACTAAAATTTAGACTAATCAATGATGAAGTAGTATTTAATGTACAGGATCATATGACAATAATTCATTTGTGTGTAATATCTATGATTGATGTTGTTGATGAAGCAAGCTAAGGGAGTTTGAAAGAAGAGAGTTGTACAACTGAAGCTCGACATCCGCATTGGATGAAGACTAATGGAATGGGAGGCTACCGGGTTTGATAAAATAGTGAAAGTTATAGCGGGAAGGTAAAGCTCATTCGATATGAAGCTAAACAGACTTATAAAGCTAACATTTATAGTAAGTTTGATATGAAATCAGGATTTTGGCAAATACAAATCACAGAATAGGATAAATATAAAATAGCTTTAATGTACCTTTTGACAATATGAATAGAATGTATGTCATTTGTACTAAAAAGTGCACCATCCACTTAAAATATTATGAACAATATATTTGATCAATATAATCATATTTCTATAGTTTATATAGATGACTTTTAATATACTAAAGATATTGACCAACACCTCAAATGTATTCAAACCTTTTTTAAAGGTTGTTAAACAAAATGATCGATAGTAAGTAAGAAAGATTAAGTTATTCCCGATCGCCATTAGATTACTTGGTCACGACTTATATCAAAGAACTTATAAACCCATTTTAGAGCCATAAAGTTCTCATCTAAGTTTCTAGATGAATTAATTGATAAAACCAGCTCTAGAGATTTTTAGGAAGTCTCACTTATGTTGCAAATTTTGTTCTAAATATTAATGTGCTTGTAAGCCTCATCGCCGTCTTAAGAAAGATCCATCCCATGATTAGAGCAATGGTAGAGACAATCCAAAAATAAAATCAATAGTTTGAAAACTTCCATGTCTAGAAATATCACACCTAGAGACATTCATGATAGTGGAACCGATGCCTCAAACATAGGATATGGAGGTATTCTTAAATAGAGAATTTTCCGAAACACCCGAACAATTAATAAAATTCACTTTGGGATTTGGAATAATGCCCAAAAAATTTACATTACCAAATAGTATATCAATTTAAAAGGTGTAGTTGTAATAATTCTACCATATATTAGTGAATTAATTTCTTTTAATGGGGAATTATAGATTCAACCACCTTAGTTTTGGTATGTCATTTATTACCGATCATGCTTAATGATTCCTTTTGATCATCTAATTTTCCGTGGTACACAAATCATTTAAAGAACTCTATATTGCATCTCATTCTTTCATATCGGTGCACCAATTTTCCTAAAGGATAACCTTCCTTTAACGATAATTTTTCGCATACCATTGCCTTCTTATATTATTTTCCTCGGATCTAACTAGAGTTTAACTAAATGTTCACAAGTCATGTTTGAATTCCTCATCTCGATTTGTTTTTACATAAAGAGTATCTATGCCTAGCATCTCACTAGCAGTCGGACTTGTTCTTTTGGTAATTCTAGGTTCATATTCAACCTTAGGTAAATTGCTTTAGAGAACTACCCTTTTAATTTTCTATATCTGGGCGAGTTACCTCTTTTTCTTCGGGAGCTTGAAAATGAAGGTCTTAAAAAGGATATTCTCTTACTTGAAGAAGCATG
Organism: Datura stramonium; assembly: GCA_018107945.1. NCBI lineage: Eukaryota > Viridiplantae > Streptophyta > Magnoliopsida > Solanales > Solanaceae > Datura > Datura stramonium. Next base: position 31,924 of record JACEIK010009243.1, read on the forward strand.
ACTAAAAAATTGAGAGCTTAGAAATTTTAAATCTATAGATCCATCTCGAAATTGTATTAACCGCTCAATATTTTAAATTTTCTTCTTCAATTTCTCTGGCTCCATTATGGAGGCAAAATGCCAATTATCCTTTTACCAATACATCATCCCATTTTATTATTTTTAGATTAAAATATTATTGTGATTGTGAATGCTTTCATAAACATGTGACCCCTTTGTTACTTACTATCTTAGCTTTTGAAGCTAGGTAGTTTTCATTTAGCCTATGATATACTCTACATATTATGGCTATTTCTTGTATTTGCTATTCATTTTTTTGTTTTAACATTTAATGTTAGGGTATCCATAATGTTTTGATCATAAATATCTATAGAAAAACTGGGATAATAATTAAAATATATCGGGACATTAGCTAGATTACTTTGTAATACTACTAACAATGAATCATAAAAGTTTAGTAGCATATTGTCTCTTAAAAGAAGACATATAGGTACATCTAAGCCTAATCGATACAACGGTTTAACCGTGGCTTGGACAAGTCCTATGTGAAGAAAAAAACCTAGTTTTTCCTGTATCTATTAATGTCTTCGATTGTTAATAATTTAATAGTCTCAATAGACTTATTAATAGCGACTGTAGATTCAGAGGTTTCAATACTATAATTTTTTATAAAATTAAAGTGTCCATTTTATAAACTTTTTCAAAATGTTCTTGGAATATTTCAATTTTGTAAATCACTTTCATTTTAGCTATTTTAGTAGTTGTAGAAAAATATTCATACTATTTATGTTTTGATTTTCAGAGGTATCCATTAAACCGTGCGTATATTTTAATCAATAATTAATGTGACGTGTTAATTGTCTACTTTGTATAGATAAATTATGACTAACACAACATAATTTATTATATAACCCGACCTCATTATCAAGAATTAATTTTCTAGTTATCTCTTTAGAATAATAATTGTCTATAGTTTCGAAGGTATTAGTTTTTTTATAATAGTGTTAGGTGTAACACCCCGAATATTTCTAAGATCGATTCCAAAGCTTGGCGGGGAGAAGTTGCGTAAAATGGAAATTTTGAAGGATGAGCATCGGCGACAGGCAACTTGACGAGTCGTCAGCGTGCCCAATGACCATCAGTTGGTCGTTGGGTGGGCTAGGTGTTTGACAAGGTCTCGTGCAAAGTGGAAGTGACGGTGTGAAGAACAAGTCGTCAGGTGGGAGCACGACTGTGAAGTGAGTCATCGGTGGAGTTGGGAATTTGGTGAACTTGGGGCAATAGGGATTCTGATTGCCTGGTCCCCACAAGTCAGTTACTCGACCCCCACAACCTCGTGGGGTGCCTCGTGGGTCCGCGTGGTGAATTTTTCCCCGCATTTTCCAGGGTGTTTCCGTAAAATTCTATGTTCCTAACTTCTAACCTCGTCATTTTGAGTGTTATTTGGAAGGTTTTAAGGGTTCTTTTAACCTAAACTTTCATTCTCTCAAGATACTTCCCCAAAGCTTCTTCTTCCTCCTTCTTCTTCAAGATTTAAGGACCTCACTAAGGTGTTCCTCAAATCTTCAAGACCAAGCTAAAGTGGGGGATTCTTCAAAGTGTGCATGTAGTGTTTTTCAACAAGGATATTCTTCCATCCTTGTGCCCCAAAATGTTTTAACGAAATGCCCAATTTCAATTATTCTAGAAGAGCATGACCTAGGTTTTAAACTCGATGGTGAATTCTTCTATTATTCTCTAAATTCAAGACCTAAGATGGTTATGAGTTGATCACGATGTAGAATAAGTGGGTTACCTTGAATTATGGTTGGGTGATGAAAATTGGGGTTATAGAATGTTCTTCGTAAATGGATTGAAATTTTGAATAAGGCTTATTATGGTTCACCAATTATCGAATTACTTCGCATCCATGTTTAAATTATGTGAAGATTGTATGATTATCCTAAGAACTTGAATATGCCATTAATAGACATATTGAGAAGAATGTAGGGTTTATGGGCTTGAATAATTGAAATTTAATCATGTATGTCCCTTATGTCTTTATGGAATTTGGATCGGGTAATGCAGGTAAGTCCATGCTAATAGTCTAATTAATGCATCCTTCTCATGAATTGAAGTAATCTCGAAATGAGTTTTATGAAATGAAGATACCTTCCCATGATCTCGTTGACTATGTATAAGTTTTCGAGTCAAGTATATGGTTTCGCAAATCTAGAATTATATGAATCAATGTGGCGTGTTATGGTATGAATCGGACTTGGATCATGAATGACTATATGATACATGTTAAATGATATGAAGCCAGAATTTTAATGAGAATCTATAGATACTCACTAATGTAAGATGATTGAAGGAATATTGGATGTGACTCTATGATGATATAAATTATGAAAATAAAGCATGAGAATGATAATTCTTGAATGTTGGGCTTAAGTGGTTAGCAGAAAGTAGCCCTACTCTGTTTTAAAATGAATGCTGTATCACGAATTAGTAAATGCTCATGTCTCTCATTAGCCGCAAATAGGGTTTAGCATATATGATCGATGTTATATTAATAACTCCGCACGTTTCTAGTCCAGGATGGGACTTCCCTTAGTCAAGAACGCCTCTCTTAGCTACTAGGGGAACTTCCTTAGTCGAGAATATTTCCTTAGTCAGTCAGGGAACTTCCTAAGTCGAGAACGCTTCCTTAGTCACAGAACACTCCTTAGTTGAGAATGTGTTCCTTTGTACACATTGGGATACTCCATAGTTGAGAATGTTTCCCTAGCAGCTGTGTGGACTTCTATAGTAGAGAATGACTCCTTTAGTTCATGTTATCGGTTTAAATCATTTGTAGAGGCAGTCTCGCAATCGGTAGATGTCTTGATATGACCTTTATGCAGGAGTTCGATGATGTTTCCATGAAATGAGATCCAAAGGAAAGTTTCATATATGTGTATGTATAAGTGGCTCTCAAGAGGATTGGTGCATGTTAAATCAGTTATGTTAATGTACTTGGTTATTTCCTTATCGTATACTTGTGTATTTATTGATCTATGATATCCCACGTGCTTAGTACATTCCAAGTACTAACTCACGCTTCGTGCTATATCATCTCATGATTATAGATTCATGTTTCCTGATCACCTCGTGGTTAGATACGCTCCATCCCTTTTCAGCTGCTAGTGGTGAGTCCTCATCTTCCGAGGACATGAGTTATGTTTGCATTTTCGTTATGTTTCAAATTTTTTTCGCATTTTAGGAGTTTGGCCGGGGTTTGTCCCAACAACTCGTCGCCTTAGTGTGGCTGCTTTCGACTTGTCTACATAGATTCAACGTTGTATCAAAGCGTTGTTACAATTGTTCTTATGACTCTTATTAGACTCTTGCAGTTAGCTTCCGCTCATTTATGTTGATAGTTTGTTTCTAGTGTTAAGTGATATGCTACATTAATGCCATGGGTCGACTTGGAGCCTTTCGTGATTTCTTTGTCCCGCATTACGATCTGGCTCTACTCTCGGGTCGTGACAGCTTACTTAGAACTTGAGGATGAGGAATAGTTGTGCAGGGAATAGGAGCTACTGGTTATGGGGGACCGGCCAGCACAGACCCAGCACACAATCGGAGGTCCGCCAATGGACCAAGATTATGACTTTGATCCGCCTGCGCGGCATTTTAAGCGCAGGCTGTCCGCCGCAATGATGACGGGAATCAGTATGTGAATCTTAAGTGGTTGAGAACTAAGAGCGAATTTCTAAGAGCATAGCAGTTTCCCTTCCCTAAAGTAAGATTTTCAATCAATTCTCCAACTTTTGACTCCCTAACCTCGTAGAATCGAAAGACCTTTAATGGTGGAAATTCTAGTTGAAGAAACCCTAAAACTGGAAACTAGGGCAAGTGAAATAGGTATTGGTAGGTGTTGATTCCAGGGCCTAGGAGGATAATTAGATTTCCTAGGAGAATGTGAACATTATTCCATATTTAAGATAAATTGAGACTTAGGTCATAAAGCTTGGACGTTTATTAAAGACTGCTTAAAAAGGATGAGGGAGTAAAAATCCTTGAATTAGGTTGAATTGTCGTGGAGATTAGAACGCGATAATCTAACTCTTGGGTAAATGAATTGAACCCGGTATGGGTAGAATTGGTAGAGTTTAAATTTTCAAGACCCTTATTCGAAGAGTAAATAATAGGTTACTATGAAATTGATGTTGTAAATTTCAACGCTCGTAAGCGTTGCAAAAGGCAAGGATCCAGTGGAGTGATCGTTATTCAAATCCTTCAATCAAGGTAGGCTATGGCTTAGAAGGAGTTAGACTTAATAATGACATGTATATGTGTGGAATGATAATGTGCGTAGTGGTCTATGGACATTTATTGTTGTAATGATTCCCTTGTTGAATTCCATTATTGAATGAATCTGATATGATGTCATTACTTATATAATGTGGAATTGATGTTTGAGAGGCTGTTCATGTTCTTTGTATTATCTGAAAATGATCTATCAATTGTGTGAATATTAAAATTATAGGAGGTAAGATGAGGTCTTCCAAGGGTCAAATAAATTGACTTAAAGGGTAAAACACCGAGATATTGAATAAAGGTGGATAATATATTTGTCCTAATATGAGAGTTTCATGCCCGAGGTACTCGAAAAGCAATGATGGTTGAGTAGCTCGTGTCAGACGTAGGGGTTAAAACCAAAATCAAAACCAAACCGAACCGAATTAATCTGCTGCTTCGATTTCGATTTTTTTTATAACGTAATTCGGTTTTCAGTTTTTCGGTTACGGTTCACCGGTATTGGTTTAACCAAAAACCGAATATATATTAAAATTATTTTATTTTATTTTTATAATAAATAATTAAATTAAATAAAAATTAAAAACCCTAAATCCTAAATTCCTAATACTCTTCAAAATTCGACGTTCCTGACTTCCCTCAGCCTCACCAGTCACCACGTCCTCTCACTCTCTCCTCACCGCTGACGCTCCTCCCGCCCCGCGCCGCTCCGCCGACGCCCCGTCGCCGTTCTGGGCACTCCCCATTTCCCCCAACTCCCCATCGCTCTACTCGTCGTATCATCTCAGGTTCTCTATCTCGTGACTCCCGCCTCCAGCCTCCGCCTCCAGGTGACTAAGGTCCAGAGTCGCGCCGACCTCCGCCTCCTCCACCTCCAGCCTCGTATTCACTCTTCCCGGCCATCGTCGACTCCACCATCCGGCACGAGCCCGACGCCTCCCTAAATTCCTCCATGTTCTCTCGCCTGCGTACACTCATGTGTCACCTCTCCGATCTCGCCTTCAATCGCCGGCCTCGAACCTCAAGTCCTCAATAGGTAATAAAGAGAATAACAAATTAACAATCCCATTATCCCAATTCCCAAATATTGAGAATTTGAGATCGGGCAAACAGGAATTGTGAATTGTGAATTGTGAATTTGTGATGTTATGAAGTTCGCGTAACTGTAGTTCTGTGATACTGATTGCTGTGAAAGTGTGAATTGTGATGTTGTGACTCGTGGTCTCGTGAATGATGTTGTGATTGCCGAAATAAATAAAAGAAAAAACGTAGTGAAAGTAATATTGAGAATTCGAGATTGGCAGACAGTCATGTGAATTGTGATGTTGTGAAGTGTGAAGTAATCAAGTAGGAAGTGTGAACCGTGGAATTGTGATTGCTGACTTGCTGTGAATTGTGATTTGTGATGCCGTGGCCTCGTGAGCCCGTGAGGCTTTGACTGTGGAATGTGATGTCAGGTGATTGTCGAAATAAATAAAAAAAACAACCGTAGTGAAAGTAATATACTAATATTACATATGATGAATGGGAAGAATTGAATCATAATTCATAGCCATACGCCCATACCGGAGATTCTCCTAGATAATAACATATTATATTATTATACATGGATTTTGCTAGAATACAACATAAAAAGGATGTCAAATAAGGAGTATATAGTTCTAAACTTTATTTGACATCTTACCAACAAACTTGTATAGTAGTATTGTACCATAATCAAGACTTCTCCACCTAATAGTGTAACATTCTATTCAAAGTTCAACATAAATGGAATAGAGATCAAAGACTAAGAGGAACATAATAGAAACAAGCCACCTAGTTTGTTGGTAAGATGTAATACTAGACTACTAGAGCACTTAAACCTTAATATTGTTTATTTTGAATAGTCTTTGGAATCACTTTCACTATACATACTTAATAGTTAATACTTTGATTCTTTGAATAGTCTTTGCCTTTTTGATATATCATCCTGTTGGTTGTTGATTTGGTGGTTAATTGTTTATGATTGTTCTTTTAATTTCAGATAGATGGATGATGAAAGTAGAGTAAGCGATGCTGGTTCAACTGACAACTCACTTGATACTCAAACTGGGGATACAAAGAAAAGAAAAAAATGCAACCAAGATCTGGTGTTTGGGCTCATTTTGATAAGGTAATCAAAATGGTATTGGTAGAGCGAAGTGCAAGTATTGTAACAATACTTATGCTGCCCATACAAGTAAAAATGGAACAACGGGTTTGAAATAACATTTGGATAGGTGCAAGGCATATAAAACTATCATTGAAACTTCTTCTCAAATGAAAATATCTTTTCAAACTCAAGATGCCCCGCTTTGGAAATTTGAACAAGATGTAGTTAGAAGGGCTTTAGTTGAAATGATAATTATCGATGAACTACCATTTAGCTTTGTAGAGAATGAAGGTTTCAAGAAGGTTATGAGAAAAGTCCAACCTCTATTTAGAATTTCTTCCCGTAGAATAATAACCAGATAGTTATGAAGTTTATAGTGAATTGGAGACAAGATTTGGAAGAAGTCTTTGAAAGAAGTACAACCGAAGATTTGTCTTACCACGTACACATGGACATCATTGCAAAGAATTAATTATATGTGATTGACTGCTCATTTTATTGATAGAAATTGGGTGTTGCATAAAAGAATATTAATTTTTTGCCCAATCTCTAGTCATAAGGGTGAGCAAATGGCAGAGGCTATTAGTAATTGTTTGCTTGATCGCATTTGACAAGGTATTCTCTATAATCGTTGACAATGCATCTTCAATGATGTTACAGCTTAAAAATTATCTAAACAGTTGAATATGTGGGGAACTAATATAATGGAGGGTAAACATTCATGTGAGATGTATGGCTTACATACTTAATTTGATTATGCAAGAAGGTTTGAAAGAAATTGGATCCTTCACAAAAGGGTTCGACAAATGGTGAAGTATGTTAAATCATCCCCTGCAAGAACAAGAAACTTTTAGAAATGTTGTGAAGTCCAAAAGGTAGAATGTGATAAAACATTGTCGCTAGATATTCCTACTAGGTGGAATTCCACCTATTTGATGTTGGATACGGCACAAAAGTTTGAGAAGGTCTTTGATAGGTTTGATCTTTTTGATGACCAATTTAATACTTGTATTTCAACTAATGTGTGTGAAGATAAAGTGTTGCAGGTCCACTCGAATGTGATGATTGGGCGAATGTGAGGAATGTGGTTAAGTTTCTTGAAAGATTCTACGAGCTCACTGTAAAGGTTTCGTAGTTCATTATGTTATTCTAATGTTCATTTTGAGGATATATGTGAGCTTGATGCATATTTAAATGTGTGTTTAGCAAGTGAAGATCTTAATTTGAGTAACATGGTTGAACGGATGAAACAAAAGTTTAAGAAATATTGGGGTCCCGGAAGATGAACAAAATGATTTTTATTACTTCGTGTTGATCCTAAATGTTTCAAGGTGTATGTTACTTTGCACTTGAAGAACTATTTGGGGAGGAAATAGAAAGAAAGTAAATGAAGGGGTGCGTGATTATATGACTTCTTTGTTTGAAGTGTATATAAGACAATATTCAAAAAGATCTAATCAATCATCTCCATCTAGATCTACTTCATATCGTGACACATTCGATACATCTACCGGGCGCTTCAAGTATGAAAAGAAAAGCCTTGAGAACTAAGCTTTACTTGAAAAAACAAAAAGAGATTGTGGAAGTGGAGGTGCTAAATCGGAGTTGGATAGATACATTAGTGAAGAACAAGAGCCTGATTCTTATGATTTTGATATATTAGATTGGTGGAGGGTTAATTCTCCTGTGCTCGTTCTTCTCGCAGTTAGCTCGTGACGTGTTGGCTATTCCAATTTCAAGTGTGGCTTCAGAATGTGCATTTAGTACTAGTGGTCGTATTTTTGATCCATTTTTAGAAGTTCATTGACTTAAATGTGTTCCATCTCTTGTTTGTGTCCAAGATTGGCTTAGACAAGAGACTAATCTTATTTGTAAGCTGAGGAAAGTTTGGCATTCGAGAAACTTGGAGCTAGTAAGATTTTATATTTTTTAGTTGGTTGTTTAGACTTTTAAGTTTTAATGCAATAATAAATTAATAGTATACTAATTTTTGTTTTATGACATATTTTATTAAATTATCTTTAGAGATGGCAATAAATGGAAGAGAGTCTTGCATTGTTGATTTATGATTGCACTTGGTAATTTGCTACTAGTGCAGGCCTACTAGTGCCCTGGTGGAGTTGAATTATTGACTACTTTATTCATTTGGTCATTTCATTTGTCTCATACTCTCTCATAGTCTCATTGTCATTGATGATATTTTTTCTGTAATATTATTTTTATCTTGAAAGCTATATTCTAATTTTTTATTTTATCTTACTATTTATTGCACTCAACGCTCAACGGTTCAAGTTCAATCATGTCTCCTAAATTTAGCTCACTCGTTTGAAAATACTTTGAGGTTGTTCAAAACAATGAAGAAGGGCGTAAAGTTAGGTGCTTGAGATGTAGAGTGATCTATAATTGTGATCCAAAATTGTGTGGAACAACACAATTTGAAGAAGCATGTTGAGAAGTGTCTGAGCGTGATCTCAATGTTATCTGTATTTAATATTATGGAGTGGGTTGAATGAATTTGGTGTTTTTTTGTGATTTTAACTTTGAAGTTCCAAGAAGTTTGTGACTTTGTGTGTACCATACCGCTGTGTGTGCCGGGCTGTTGGGCGCCGGCACTACCGAAGTGTTGGAATGCTGATTATGATTTTTTGTCATTTTGTGTGTGTATTGTAATTTCAAATTTGTCATGCTTTGTGTCCGTTAGTGGGTTTGGGAATGCCAAGGTGCCCATCGGCCATCAAGTGATGCTTATGTCCGTGCTTGTTTGGATTGCCTAACTTGTCATCGTAGAATTTGAGATGGTAAGTTATGCCATTTTGAAGTGTAGGCGGTAGCCGTGACCGATAGCCTGGGTGAGGCTGTAGGCACTCGATTTATAAAATTTTAATTTTTATTATAAATTTATAATTGATATTAATAAAAGCAAGAATCACAATAGTTAAAAGTAGATCATTTTGAATTAAAAAGCTTGAAATAATTTATATTTTATTTAAAATGTAACCCATTTTACAACCGTAAAAACCCATCAACCAAGCCCAAGCCCAAAAAAACTTAATAACCGAAAATAAATAAACCGAACCAAATTTAAAAAAATTGAACCAAATCGGAATTAAACGGTTCGGGTGTTCCTTTTTATTCATAACTCAAAATCGAAAAATCAAACCGAAATTTGAACAAACCGAACCGAAACACCGAATGTCCACCCCTAGTCAGAGGGGAGCATCCAAACGAGCGGATAAGTGAGAGTGGGTACCAAGCCGGTAATAAAGAGCATGAATTTCTCGGAGTCCGCAGTCATGACTGGAAGAGCATAAATAAGACCTTTGGCACAGGTGTACGTTGATGATTAGTTTTGGGAGTGTTTATGATGATGTAATCTTGAGACATGTGCCTAGCATATCACCATTTGTTACGTTATTTGGCCGAGTATAAAGAAATAAGACCCTCCGACATGTGTGTACATATATGATCGCTTTGGAGTATTTATGGTGATGTGATGGAGGTGTGTACCCGCATATCATCATTTGTTACGTTATTTGACTGAGGTAAAGAAATAAGACCGGTCTGCAATGTGAAACCTTGAATGAACTGAATTCCTTGCTATGTATTCTATGTATTAGCAATGTTGATGGGTTTATGATGATTTGACTGTAATTGTAAAGTTAAGTAAGAACTTGTGATGAGTTGTGAATTGTCAGAGTAGTCCATTGTGTATTTATGTGGTTGCGTATATTTAGGGATGACAATTAGAGCGGTAGTAAAAATTTTAATAGAGCGGACAAGGGGAGCATTTAAATGGGGCGGAATAGTGTAGAGTAGGGTAAATCTTAAGTTTTAAAACTTTTTATTGGGCAAGGTGTAAAGCAGGTCAAAAAGGAAATAAAAAAGTGGCTCAGATTAAAAAATAACTCAAGTTGTTAAGAAAAGGGTGTCAATATTCAATATAATTATTTTTACAATTAAATATAAATATTATCGTATATCCTTTGTTGTTAGCAATTTATTACTGAGTTCTTTATTAATATGATTGCATTCTTAGTTATCTTATATTTGTTATATCAAAATATCAATTAGCCTTATATTTATAATCAATTTATTTATTATAATTTATCACACTTCTTTATTATTCATTCATTATTTATAAATCCTATTTGAACCAAAAATATGAGTTCAACTTAGAACTCATAAACAAAAGTAATGTAAACAGATAAGGATACAAATTTGATAAGTAGTTAAATGCTAATATTGAAAAATTCAAAAATCCATGATGAGTATTTGAGATAAATCAATGGCATAAAAATGGAGAAAATGGAGGAGAAAAATGAAAATTTTAAAAAAATAGAAAACATAAATAGGGTAGGGCAGGATCGGGGCTAGGGTGGGGCGGGAACAGACAAATTTTGAGAAAAATGTTAAACAAGGACAGGCAAGGTGGGTCTAAATCTTAATAGGTGAAGACTTGCCCCCCCCCACGTACCTGTGTGTTATTGATTGTTATACCGACGGCTATGAATAGCTAGGATAATTGTGATGAGTAGAATGTTGAAAAAGAATTAAAAGGAACTATAGATGTAATTACTAACAGCTACCGTCAAGACAAGATGTACTTGGAAGCACCCAGGACTTATACTACCGCTGCAGAAGACCGTGGCACGGCCAAGGATCGTCAGCGAGGCCCAATCAAGAGTGTACGCCAAACGCCCTACATAAATTGAATTTCTAAATGAGTATTATTTATTAAACTTGTGTTCTAGGATAATTGCATATTGTTTCTTTACTTATATGTGTTATTATTTAAGGTCGGCCAATGATGCCTACTACAAGACTTAGTTTTATACTAATGCTATTCCCGCACTTCTTTTTTGAGTGCATCTTCGATCCGTAGAAGCTCATCTCCACCCCATCTTTAGAGTAGCAACAAAATTCATTGAAGGTGAGCGAGTCAGGCTGGGTTACTTTGATTCCTCTGGAGAAGGTGTCTTTATAAATTGACTTTTTCTTGGATTTTCTGGTTTTACTCTTTTAGGCAAAGCTGTTACGTAGATGTCCTCATGTATAATGACTTTCAGGTTCTGAGGATGTATTAGACAGCTTTACTTTATCTTCCTCATTTAATAAAAGCTCCCGCTATTTGCCGTTCGTTGTGATTTACCTATATTGTTGTGGAAATTGAGTAAATAGTTGGGATTTCTTGGTTCGCCCAACAGAGGGGATAGGGGTGCCAATCACTACCACTTAGGTCTTGACAAAGTGACAAAATATTTTATCATTAAAAGCTTAACTTTTACATGACTACATCATACTATTTAAGATGATCATATTTTCGTCATAAAAGTTTGACAATTAGTGATAAAAATAATTTTTGTTCCAAAATTTCTCTTACCTATAAATTAATTTTATATTTTATGATAATTGTGATTGTCACTAATTATGACATTTTGTAGTGACAATTTTATTTTGTCGGTCAAAGATATATTTTTTTAGTGACTACATGATTGTCTTCAACTACAAAATTGTAAAAAGATAAAGTTGTTTATTAATTTATACATTTAGGGGACAAAAACGAGTTCGTAGGTGAAAAGTAGTTTTTAGTGATGAAATAATGTTGGTTCAACTATGAAATACATATAATATTAGAGACAAATAATGTTGAGCCACCAACTATACTAAATCGTTAGTATCGCATCAGTTTCATCGGCCTTACTAACCTCTTTAATGACAAAAATATACTATTACTTATAAATTTTAATAATTTATATGACGAACTTGTTCGTCATAAATACTATGCATTTGAGGATGAAAAATACTTTCGTAGTTAATACAAGTCTATTTAGTGATGAAACACTAAGTTGTCTCTATATACATTTAGTGACCATGATTTAGGGATGAATGATTGACGAAAATTTTTTTGTCTCGAAAGTTTTTTTTGTGACAAAATACAAATTAAAAAAAAAAGACAAAAGTATTCGTCACTAATACTCAAATTTGTAGCAGTGCGATGCATAT
>JACEIK010009245.1:0-18982 GCA_018107945.1 Datura stramonium
ATAATGTTTACTTGGCCATGAATCTCAATGAATGATGTTATTGATTTACATACGAGCCTAATGTACATGTTTTTTAGAGTAATGTCTAGCATCGAGTAGCCCGACGTTCAAAGAACTACGCCGGTGTCTCATAACTACGTGCCACCGTAGGTTTATAATGATCCCATCTTTTGTGATATCACATAATGCATGTCCCTCGCCTGGAAAGCTAGGGGAGACTCTGCCCACTTGTGTGAGATAGTCGGGGCATCATATACGGCTCTATCATGATGGTGTCGGTTATGACGAGTCCTACCATTGTTCTGCATGTTTTATGCATTGTTATGTTTATGTATTTGGCTAAAGTGATGATTTAATGAAGTTCCTCTTATAACTATGATAATGAATGGTTTACAAATGATTTGAAAACCTTGAGCCTTAGTTATCTTATGATATTTATGATACAAGCATATTGTCCCACTTTTATGATCATTTATGAGCTTTTATGTATTTTTAAATGTCCATTTTTCTTACCTTGCATACTCAATATATTGCACGTACTGACCGCATACTCTATGCTGTATCATTTTATGATATAGGCTCCAATCTTTAGATCCAGCACCGTTAGTAGTCCATCTCAGAGTTTAGCATCCAGCTTCTTGGTGAGTCCTCATTCTCCGAGGACCATATGTTTCAGATGTTGAGGTTTCTATTGTTTTCAGTTTTACCGGGTTAGTTGGGGATGTTGTCCTATCAACCCATATGGTATGATAGAGGCTTTCAGACTATATGTAGTACTCAGCTGTTATATATTTAGTACTTACCGCTTATCATGCTATGTTATGTTTATGCTTCCACTATATCATTATGTTAAGTATTCTGCTTTTAATGATATAGAGTTAGATGAATGTTCATTCCATGGGTCGACTTGGAGTCTCTCGGGGCTCCTTGTCCTGTTACGATCCGGGTCTACGTTCGGGTCGTGACAAACTTGGTATCAGAGCAATAGGTTTGAAGTGTCCTAGGGTATCTGAAAGCTACGTTAAGTAGAGTCTTTTTCATGGGTGTGAAGTGCGCCATACTTATGACGAATAGGCTACGAGATGTTTAGGAAATATTCCCTTCTTTCAAGATCTATGTGGTGCTATAAAATTTCTCTCTATCCTTCTAATTCGCGCTATTCACGATTGCAGATTCATGGCTCCCCAAAGATTGAATGGTAGAAAGAATATAAATGGAGAAGGCCACGAGGATGGCAATGGGAATGGGCACTAGCAGGCCCCACCAATTCAGGAGCACCAAGTACTGGAGCCAGTTGCCCATGCTGAGTTTCGGGCAGCTATTCAGATGCTTGCGCAAGACTTGACCGTTCAGGTCAATCAACAGGCGGTTGCACATGTTCCACAAAATGGCAATGCAGCGGCGATCGAGTTAGGGATTTCTTGAGAATTTCGTCATAGTTCCTCGAGTCAAGATGAGGACCCGCATGAGTTCATAGATGAGATTGTGAAGATCACCCAAGTTATGGAGGTGAATGGAGTTGAGTGCACAGAGTTGGCCTTGTACCAGTTGAAAGGGGTCACGCACATCTAGTTTCACCAATGGAAAGATAGCTGGACAGCCGGAGCAGGCTCGGTCACTTGGGAGGAGTTCCATGTTGCATTCTTGGATCGGTTCTTCCCTCCTGAGATGAGAGAGCTGAAGGTAGCTAAGTTTGTAAATCTGAAGCAGGGGATGAAACGGTATAGGAGTATGCACTCGAGTTCACTCTCTTGTCAAAGTATGTCCCAGAGTTAGTGGTTGATCAGAAGGCGCTGTGATGAGTTGGTATTTTACCAACTCATTAGGCTTTAAAACTTGAGTTTTTGTTTTTTTCTTGAGTTGATTATTTGGATTTTATGTCCTCTTGCTTTCGTTGTGTGCAGATGACTAAAAGTGAAGAAAGGAGCAAAAATGGAGCAAAAAGAAGGGAGTAAGAGTGAATTGGTAATTCACAGATGTAACTGGCGAAACACCGATCAAGGACCGAATATCACTGCCTTAGAGGATCAATGCCACCGGCAGTTCGCGACTTGCCAGCGGCGAGTCGCCGGTCTATTCCTCGAATGATACTAAAATAATTGAGAAAATGGCTTGAAGACCTGTCAGTTCACGGATTCACATCGACGAAACGACGGGTGAACCGCAGGTGTTCACTTTAATTTAGTAAAGATGCAGAAAAGACACCCAGCAGTTCACAGATTGTAACCGGCGAACCGCCGGTGCTTCTACCTATTCCAGAATGGTGATCATAAGGGTATAATCATCCAACATTGGAAAAGAGATGAAAAGTGCCCTACTTTTCAGGGTATAAATAGAAATAAAGTGCTTTGTACTCAGGAGGCAGCAGGAGAGATAGAAATAGAGATATTGAGAGAGAACAAAGTTTACATCACATCATTGTTTCTCCTTTTAATTGAAGAACATTCTCTTAGCTGAGAGAGGGAGATTTTGATTGAAAATTGTAGAAAGTACTCTGTTCTATTTCCTCTTTGTACTAGTAAGTTTTAGCTATTGTTGAAGAATATTTTGTGAAGTTGATTTATCTACTCTTTCTATTAAATTCAATGATGCTATTGATGAATGTGTTTTTGAATTTCTTAACTACGAGTAGCTAAAATCATTAATTAAAGGTGTGTGATAATGAATACTTAATTGGATTGGGTATTGCTAGAGTCATCTTCATGTTGTTCAATAAAGAGTAAATCTATTAGATTCTCTTCAATCTATTAATGAAGATCCATTGATTATGATATGGGTCTATTTATTCTTGCTTGATTATTTCTTGAGAGAGAATAACTAAGTATTGAAAGAGAATATAATAGTGGGAATGGATAAGAGATTGTGAAATTAGGCTAGGAATAGCTGAAATTACTTTCTCATTCCCTATTGGCAACTAATAGCTAGGAATAGTGCAGTTGCTAATCCAAATCAAATCGGGTTGAGCTAAGCTGTAGCTAGAGTTTGATAAAAATCTAGCAAGAGGTAGTTAATAGGCTGAGAAGCTGAGATTACCCACTTCCTGAGATTATTTACACTTGTTGTACTTATAAGATGACCTGGCATGTCCCGATCTAGTTAGTATTTCATCAACACTGCACCTCTAGTCTTTCACACCCTTGTTGACAACTTAGATGATCTTGCTATTTTATTTTACTAAATCAGCCAATATAATTCTCTGAAAATTTCAACTCTCCCAATTTTATTTGTTTTTATATTTAATCTACGTGGTGCAAGCTAACATCAACTTCTCGATCGACACTTGAAATTATCATTCCCCAGTCCTCGTGGGATTCGACCTTAGCACTCGTCAGGTTACTTATTTTGATACTTCGACCGTGTATATTCTTTGTATTAAGGATATATTTTGGACGTTATCAAAAATGGCGCCGTTGCCGGGGATTAGCGCTTGATGATCTCGTGTTAATTGTGAAGTTGAATTAGTTTCACACCAAAATAGTCACTACTAATCAAATCGTGTGTGGCTCATGAGCAGTTTCGGAGGATGGTCACGGAAACCAGAAGGGGTGCCTTGTGTGGAGACCATCAAGCTAGTATACAAAATGTGGTGTAGAGAAGGGAAGAAAGACGCAATGTTGTTAGTCATAATGAAGTAGATGGAGTTATGATGAACTATATGAAGGATTCCCATGCTGATGTAACCAAGACAACCATGACTATGATTATGTCTATTATGGAAACCAAGGTTGGAACAATGCTCGGTCAGTCGATACTAGTAGTCAAGGGAGTACTAAGTCAATCCCACGTCATATGGAGAGTACTCTAGAAGTGGTGCTTGAAAAGGTTCTTGCAACTGAAGAGGGAGTTCAAGATTTATGGAGTAAACTCTTGGATCAAACAACCACTACAAAGAGTCATGATGTCATTATCCAAAAATTGGAAGAACGAATGAACAAGTTAGCATCTCAGATGGAAGCACAATTAACAGAGAATAATACGGCTTCAATGCAGGATATTGTAGAGAATGATAAATTCGAGTGGGAAATTGAGGAAGAGGTTGTTGGAGAACTTATAGCTGATGCTTTCTTGAAAGGTGAAGAACTTGAGGAAGTTCACCATGTGCATTAGGAGATAAGAGATTATCCGTTCCCACCAAGAAAGCTAGACCTTGATTTGAAGAATCATACAACCCCTCTGTCACAGCCTTCTATTGTGTCCCCGCCAAAGCTAGAGCTCAAACCCTTGCCCACTCACCTCAAATATGTATACCTAGGGGAGAATGGAATGCTCCCGGTTATCATTTAAGTAAAACTTACTCCGCTGCAGGTAGATAAACTCATTGAGGTGTTGAAAAGGCATATTCGATCCATAGGATGGTCAATAACTGATATCATTAGTATCCCTTAGGGGATTTGCACCCACAAGATCAATCTTACAGAAAATTACAGCCCGTCAGTTGAACATCAAAGAAGGTTGAATCCACCTATGCAAGAGGTTGTCAAGAAAGAGCTTATTAAATGGCTAGATGCAGGTGTGGTGTAACCCATTGCAGACAGTAGTTGGGTTAGCCAGTGTAGTGTATGCCCAAAAAGGGGGCATCACGGTTGTTCCAAATGAAAAGAATGAATTGATAGCTACTCGTCCAGTCACGTGGTGGAGAATTTGTATGGATTACTGTAAGTTAAACTTTTTGACAAAGAAGGATCATTTTCCAGTTCCATTCATTGACCAAATGTTGGACCGTATAGCTTGTAAAGACTACTATTGTTTCTTGGATGGATACTATGGATACAATCAAATCTCAATCGCACTCGAGGATCAAGAGAAAACCACATTTACATGCCCCTATGGTACGTTTGCATTCAAGCGGATGCCTTTTGTCTTCGTATTGCCCCGACCACATTCCAAATATGCATGATGTCCATATTTTCTCACATGGTGGAAGATACGATGGAAGTGTTCATGGATGACTTCTCAGTTGTGGGGAAATCATTTGATGAGTGCTTGACACATTTAGATGAGGTATTAAAGAGATGTACGAATACGAATTTGGTCCTAAATTAGGAAAAATGTCACTTCATGGTCAAAGAAGGGATTGTATTGGGACACAAAATTTCTGAAAAGGGGATTGAAGTGGATCAAGACAAAGTGGATGCCATTGTTCAGCTACCTCCACCGTGTACCATAAAGGGTGTTAGGAGTTTCCTTGGGCATATGAGTTTTTACCGCCGTTTCATTAAAGATTTCTCCAAGATAGCTCATCCCCTATTCCGACTGTTGGAATGAGGCAAAGTTCAATTTTGATGAGGATTGTTTGAGGGATTTTGGGGAGTTGAAGGATAGATTAATTTCCTATCCAATCATTGTAGCACCTAATTGGTCAAAACCCTTTGAGCTCATATGCGATGAAAGTAGGGTAGCATTAGGAGCGGTCCTTGGTCAATGACGAGAAAAGATCTTCCACCCAATTTCCTATGCTAGTAAAGCTCTGAACAATGCACAAACAAACTACACAGTAATGGAACAGGAGCTCCTATTTGTTGTGTTTGCATTTGAAAATTCTAGGCGTACTTCCTAGGAACCAAAGTGTTGGTGCGCACGGACCATGCAGCAGTCAGGTTGTTATACCCCTGGAGCTCAAAGATCGGACCCGGGAGTTGAAATAGGGAAAAATGTAAAGTTGATGCTTCAGAAACAGGATGAGTCGTGAGATGACTCGTGAGGACAGCCCATAAGTCGTCAGGCGACTCGTGGGGAGGCCAATAAGGAGTTTGTGAAGTTTGAAGAAAAAAGGGTCCCCACGGGCATAACAATGACTCGTGGTCACACCCCACGAGTCTTTAGGTCATCCGTGGTGTGGGAGAGAAGGAAGTAAGGCAGTGTACCCAATGACTGGTGACCACGAGTTGTGGTCATCCCTGACGGGTCGTTAAGTGACCCGTTACGAGCCCAGGAGATTAGACAAGGCAGTGTATTTGACGAGCAGGGTGACTAGTTGTTGCCCTGGATCACGAGTTGTTAGGTCTTCCGTTAGGAACACCAGACAATAATTTCCTGCGAATTTTGTGAGGGCCTTTTCGTAATTCCTAAGGTCCTAAAGCCTAAACTATGTTGTTTTAGCCTAGGAAAGGTGGATTTTAGAGGGAAAAAACTATCCTAAGTCTTCATTCATGCATGCAAGAGAATAGGGAAGTGATCAAAGGGTGATTATAGGATTTCTTCTTCAATTCCTTTTTGGACATTTAAGGGAGAATAAGATTTAGCTATCTTCAGGTATGTAATGTTATGAATGGGTGCCTCCATGCACACCCATGCCCAATCTCTACGAATTTACAAGAATCTATTGAAAATCGATTTGGGTTTTGAAATTGAATTTTATGAAAACGTAATGATTTACTAGTGGGCTTCGATGTTTTATGAATATCATTATATCCTATAGATTTTGATTAGGTTTTACAACGTATTTTTACTTATAAAATTATCGATGTTAATTTCTATCAAATTAAGTTTATATAAGCATGATCCATGATAAGTCGATTCATGATCTTTGCTTTAATTGATAATATTTACAAGCCCATCATGATTTATGATTCTAAATATGAATTTATTCAATTACCCATTATGATTTGATGATTTTCAAGTTATATGTATGATCTATGAGTATCCATGAAACGTATGATTCACGAATTATGTTTCGTCGACTCACGGGCCTTATGTTATGGCTAGTTCACTTATGTACAATTATGTTTATGATTATCATTATTTAACTAGCCCATGAATTCATGAATGTTATACTATGAGCACTATATATATGTTTTGGGAGTAGTATCAAACACTGAGTAGGTTCGAGGCCTAGGTTCTATCCTGGATCTCATAAACTACGTGCCACCATAGGTATGTTTGGACCTTCTTTGTGATTGTCCCTGGCCTAATTTCCCTTTTCATGGTGATATCACACTTTCATGGTTCTACTCTTGGCAAGATATGAACGGCCTCCCGACTAGGTTTACAAGTCGGACTTCATGTGTGCTCATATTGGGTATGTTGGTTAAGAGAATCTCCCAGTGTTCCTCATGATTTATGCATGTCTATGATTATGTATATTGTCTTAAGTAATGTTCAATACGACTTTCCCCTTATAATTATGATTTCGATTGTATTACAAATGTTTTGAAAACCTTAAGCCCTATGATATGTTATGTTCTGATATTTATGATATGAGTATGATGTCCTACTCTTATGTTGTTATAGGATCTTTCACACATTTTAATGTCCATTTTACTTACCTTGCATACTTGGTACGTTCCACATACAGACTGCATACTTTCTATGTTGTATCGTCTTATGATACAGGTTTTGGCTCTCAGGCTCATCCTTATATCTAGATCATATCAGAGTGCACTTTCATCTTATTGGTGAGTCCTCATGTTTTGACGGCCATTTGATAGATATTCATGCTATTTTATGTTCCAGTACTTGGTCCGGGTTAGTTGGGGGTGTTATCCCATCAATCCATCGTATGTAGTAGAGGCTTTAAGACAATATGTAGTACTCAGCTTGCGTGTATGTCCAGAGATTTCCTTATGTTATGATTATGTTTATGTTTTCGCTATGCCTTGTGATTAGCCTTCCGCTTATAATGAATGAAGTTAGGTGTATGCTTATGCCATGGGTCGACTTGGGTGCTTTCGGGGTTTCCTTAACCCGTGTCACGATCCAGCTCTACGTTCGGGTTGTGACAAACTTGGTATCAGAGCCATAGGTTTTGAAGTGTCCTAGGGTGTCTGAAATCCGCGTTAAGTAGAGTATTTTTCATGGGTGTGAACCGCGCCACACTTATGACGAAGAGGCTACAATACGTTTAGGAAATGTTCCCTTCTTTCATGATCTATATCGTGCGATGAAAACTACTTCTATCCTTCTAACTCATGCTATTAGTGATTGTACAATCATGGCTCCCAGGAGAGTGAATGGAAGGAGAAATGGGAAGGTGAAGGCCACGGAGATGGCAATGATCATGGGCATCAGTAGGCCCCACCTGTTCAGGAGCCCCAGGCACCAGAGCCAGTTGCCCACACTGAGTTTTGGGCGGCTATCCAGATGTTGGAGCAGGACTTGACCACTCAGGTCAACCAGCAGGCTGTTGCGCATATTCCACAGGATGAAAATGCGGCAGTGGCCCAAATTAGAGACTTCTTGAGGATGAACTCTCCGGAGTTCCTTGGGTCCAAGGTGGATGAGGATCCGCACGATTTCATTGAGGATATTCTAATGATCACCCACGTTATGGGGGTGTCCAATGGAGATTGCGTTGAATGGTCTCCTATCACCTTAAAGGGTGTCCCACATATGGTTCAAACAGTGGAGAGATGCTAGGGTAGTGGATGCAGGCCCTATCAATTGGGAGGAGTTCCACACAACATTCTTGGATCGATTCTTCCCCCGAGAGATGAGGGAGCAAAAGGCGGCCGAGTTTGTTAACTTGAAGCAAGGTGACATGTCTGTGCAGGAGTATGCATTGGAGTTCATCCGTCTATCCAAGTATTCCCTAGAGTTGGTGGCGGATCAGAGGACTTGGGTGAGTCATTTTGTGCATGGGGTGGCTGGTTATCTAGATAAGGACTGCAGGATCACCATGTTGCATTGGGATATCGACTTTCCCTGCATTTTGCTGCATGCTCAGCAAATGGAGCTGGTATATCAGAGGCAGAGAGAGGCCAAGAGGGCCAGGACTAACAACTACGGGACTTCTCAGGTTAGGTCCGGGGGTGGACAATGTCAGCAGTCCCAGCACAGGTCTATTGCTCTAGCCCCATCGTCAACCAGCACGCTATCTAGATTCAGAGGGGATTGGGAGAGAAAGGCTTCAGAGTCGAGAGGCCAGGGTAGCATGCAAGTGGAGCGCACTTTCCCAGTTTGTGTGGTGTGCGACAAGAATCATCCCCGAAGGAGCCTAGTCGGCTCGGATGCTTGTTTCGGGTGTGGCAAACCCGGACATAAACTCAGGGACTTCCCTTCAGCCAGATCAGGGGTCAGTGGAGCCCGTATGCTAGCAGCCAGTTCTACCGCCCCAATGGCATGTCCCTCTCAGCAGGGTTCCTTGACTAGTTCAGGCGGCGGTCAACACCAAAATAGGTTTTATGCTTTAGCACCTTGTCAGGAGTTGGAGGTCTCCCTGGATGTGGTTACTGGTATGTTGCGTGTTTTTCATATTGATGTTTATGCTTTGCTAGATCCGGGAGTTACTTTGTCCTTTGTGACTCCTTACATTGCTAGTAGCTTTGGAGTTAGTCCCGAGACTCTATCAGAACCATTTTCGATTTCTACTCCTGTTGGTGATTCGGTTGTAGCTAGGCGGGTGTATAGAGGATGTCCGGTCACTATATTGCATAAAGTCACATCCGCAGACCTTGTAGAGTTAGCCATGACCGACTTTGATATTATTCTTGGCATGGATTGGTTGTATGCATGTTATGCTTCTGTAAATTGTAGAACTCGTGTGGTGGAATTTTATTTTCAGGAAAATCAGTTTTGGAGTGGAAAGGTAGTTCAGCTGTGCCGGTAGGTCATGTCATTCCTACCTTAAGGCCAGGAAGATGATTGCTAAGGGTTTGTTGAAGGTTTATCATCTATTGCAGCACCACTAACCAAGTTGACTCAGAAGAAGGTGAAATTCCAATGGTCAGAGGCTTGTGAGAAGAGCTCCCAAGAGTTGAAGGATCGACTTACTACCGCACAGGTGTTGACCTAACCCAAGGGTACAAATGGTTTTATGGTGTATTGTGATGCTTCGAGGATCGGACTCGGGTGTGTATTGATGCAGCGAGGGAAGGTAATAGCCTATGCCTCTAGACAAATGAGAAGAATTACCCAACCCATGATCTAGAGTTGGTAGCAGTGGTATTCACATTGAAGATATGGTGACATTACTTATATGGGGTCCATGTTGATGTGTTTACGGGCCACAAGAGCTTACAATATGTGTTCACGTAGAAAGATCTCAATCTTCGGCAAAGGAGGTGGTTGGAGTTACTCAAGGATTACGATATGAGTGTTCTCTACCATCCGGGTAAGGAGAATGTGGTAGCGGATGAAGGAAACAAGGAGTTGGTGAAAGATGTACACCGACTCGGAAGGTTGGGAGTTAGATTGGTCGACTCGACCGATGGCGGTGTTGTTGTCTAGAGTGGATTAGAATCGTCCTTGGTTACTGATGTGAAAGCTAGAAAAGATGAGGATCCGATTTTGGTAAAGCTGAAGGAAGCCGTTCGAAGTCAGAAGGTGGAGGTCCTCTCCCAAGGGGGAGACATGTGCTTCTATACCAGGGTCGCCTATGTGTCCCAGATGTTGATGATTTGAGAAGTCGAATATTGCATGAGGCCCATGGATCCAGGTATTCTATCCATCTAGGTACCACCAAGATGTGTCATGATTTACGAGAAATCTATTGGTGGGAGGGCATGAAAAAGGATATTGCAGAATTCGTAGCGAGGTGCCCAAACTGTCAGCAAGTAAAGGTTGAGCACCAAAGGCCAGGAGGAGTTCTTCAGGATATTAGAATTCCCACCTAGAAGTGGGAAGAGATTAATATAGATTTCATTACAGGACTACCTTGTACTCGCTGACAATATGATTCCATTTTGGGTGGTGGTAGACAGATTGACCAAGGCTGCACATTTCCTACCGGTGAAAACCACAGACTCATCGTATGATTATGCCAAATTGTATATCCGAGAGTTGGTTCGATTACATGGAGTGCCCTTGTATATTATTTCAGACCGAGGTACTCAGTTTACCTCCCAGTTTTGGCGGTCTTTTTAGAAGGGGCTTGGAACTCAGGTTAAGCTCAACAAAGCATTTCATCCGCAGACCGATGGTCAAGCGGAATGGACAATCCAGACTCTCGAGGACATGTTGAGAGCATGCGTGATGGACTTCAAAGGTTTTTGGGATGATCATTTGCCACTGATTGAGTTTGATTATAATAACAACTATCACTCTAGCATCCAAATGGCACCGTTTGAGGCTCTTTATGAGCGGAGATGTAGATCACCCATCGGATGGTTTGAGGTTGGTGAGGCAGCTATGATAGGACCAGATTCGGTTCATGAGGCTATGGTGAAGGTCCAGTTTATAAGGGACAGGCTAAAAACCACTCAGAGTCGTCAAAAGTCATATGTTGATGTGAGGAGGAGAGAGTTGGATTTCGAGGTGGACGATTGGGTATTTCTGAAGGTATCTCCCATGAAGGGAGTCATACGGTTTGGGAAGAAAGGAAAACTCAGTCCACGTTATGTTGGTCCCTACTGGATTATGAGAAGGGTTGGTAAGGTAGCGTATGAGTTGGTCTTGCCCTCAGAGTTATCTTCCGTGCATCCTGTGTTTCATGTATCGCTTTTGAAGAAATGCTTGGGAGATCCAGCTCTGGTAGTCTCTGTGGACAACATTGGTGTAAGGGATAGCCTCAGCTATGAGGAAGTTCCAGTTGAAATATTGGACCGTCAGGTTCGGAGGTTGAGGAACAAGAAAGTAGCTTCAGTAAAGGTGTTATGGAGGAAACATCATGTTGAGGGAGCTATGCAGGAAGCCAAAACGGATATGATGGCTAAATACCTACACTTATTCTCTACCGGCTCAATTCTGACTTGAGGTATCAGTTTTTCTCTATGACTCCATTTAGTTTTCATGTTAAGTTCATATGTTCAAGTTTCTTTTAGGTGTATGGATGTGGAGGTGAAGCATGAGATCAATTCAACTATGTGATATGAATCGGAGGTAGTCATTCTATTAGTTTTCGGTTTAAATGATCAGTATTTGAATATGATAATTGCATGTTGCTATTTTCTATGTGTTTTCCAACATTCAAGGATGAATGTTCCCAAGGGGGAGATATTGTTATACCCTGGGAGCTCAAAGATCAGACCCGAGAGTTGAAATGGGGAAAAATGTAAAGTTGATGCTGCAGACACAGGATGAGTCGTGAGACG
Organism: Datura stramonium; assembly: GCA_018107945.1. Taxonomy (NCBI): domain Eukaryota; kingdom Viridiplantae; phylum Streptophyta; class Magnoliopsida; order Solanales; family Solanaceae; genus Datura; species Datura stramonium. The sequence continues at coordinate 11,967 of JACEIK010009245.1, forward strand.
ATTATTGAGGACAGCCCACGAATTGTCAGGTGACTCGTGGTGAGGCCAGTGAGGAATTTATGAAGTTTGAATAAAAAAGGATCCCCACGGGCATGGCATCAACTCGTGGTCACACTTCACGAGTTGTTAGGTTAGCCGTGGGGTGGGAGAGAAGGAAGTAAGGAAGTGTACCCAACGAGTGGTGACCATGAGTTGTGGTCAGCCCTGACGGGCCGTTAAGTGACCCGTTACGAGCCCAGGAGATTAGATAAGGCAGTGTACTTGACAAGCAGGGTGACGAGTCATTGCCCTGGACCACGAGTCGTCAGGTCGTCCGTAAGGACCACCTGGCAGTAATTTCCTATGAATTTAGTAAGGGTCTTTTCGTAATTCCTAAGTTCCTAAAGCCTAAACTATGTTATTTTAAGGTGGATTTTAGAGGGGAAAAACTATCCTAAGTCTTCATTTATGCATGTGATTCAAGACTTTCTTCTTCAATTCCTTTCAATTCCTTTTTGGGCATTCAAGGGAGAGTAAGATTCAACTATCTTCAGGAATGTAAGGTTACAAATGGGTGCCTCCAAGCATACCCATGCCCAATCTCTACAAATTTACAAGAATCTATCGAAATCTATTTGGGTTTTGAAATCAAATTTTATGAAAACCTAATGATTTACTAGTGGGCTTTGATGTTTTATGAATCTCATTATATCCTATGGATTTTGATTAGGTTTTACAACATATTTTTACTTATAAAATTATCGATTTCAATTTCTATCAAATTAAGATTATCTAAGCATGATCCATGATAAGTCGATTTATGAACTTTTCTTTAATTGATAATATTTACAAGACCATCATGATTTATGATTCAAAATATGAATTTATTCCATTACCCATTATGATTTTATGATTTTCATGTTATATGTATGATCTATGAGTATGCATGAAAACTATGATTCACGAATTATGTTTTGCCGACTCACGGGCATTATGTCATGGCTAGTTCATGTATGTACAATTATGTTTATAATTATCATGATTTTAACTAGCCCGTGAATTCATGCATGTTATACTATGAGCACTATATATATGTTTTGGGAGTAATATCAAACACATAGTAGGTTCGGGGACTAGGTTCTGCCCCGGATCTCATAAACTACGTGCCACCGTAGGTATGTTGGGACCTCCTTTGTGACTGTCCCCATCCTAATGGCCCTTTTTATGGTGATATCACACTTTCATGGTTCTACCCTTGGCAAGGTATGAGAGGCCTCCCGACTAGGTTTACAAGTTGAACTTCATGTGTGCTCATATTGGGTATGTCAGTTAAGAGAATCTCTCACTATTCCTCATGATTTATTGATGTTGCCCAAATTACACCTTGTAATTGAGATATAAAGCAGTCGATGTCATATATAGACTCCAACTAGAGGTTGAGGTCGATCCTACAGGGAATATGGAAAGAACTTAAGTTAATGCAAATAGCTGCTACTATTGAGTTACTTATTTCCTACAGGGGGAAAGAAATAGAATAATAAACAAAAGTAAAACTACTGAATGCTTAGATCAAATTCGGTTTGTATTCAATTAATGACTTGACTAGGACTGTGTTCCCCAAGACTTCATAACCACAAGGCTTCTACATTAGTGATCTATTATGGTGTTCAACATGCAATATCGGTAAGTTAGGTTCACCTAAATGGCTGGTCTCCTATTTAGATAATTATTACCACGCATCTTGGTCCATATACGGGTGTACTTTAATTGACCCTTACCCTTAATATCGATTAGCTATCCCGGACAAGTTCAAGCTATTAGATGAGGGTTGATAGCCTCAAATCTCAGTTGTTAATCCCCATTCATTACCCCCTTGGTCCGGTAAGTAAGAATAAGGCAAGTCCTAACGTTTGCAACCGTCAATAATCAATCAAAACGAAGGAAAAAATAATACATGCACTAAACCCCATTCAAGAATCACTAAGTGTTTAACCTATGTGTGTTAATTCATCTTGGTTCCCACAACCCTAGTTATGGGTTTAGCTACTCATGGTTGTATGATTACAATCACAAAGTATTGAATAAATCATAATTGCAACTTACAAATTATCATAGAAGAAAAACCAAGTAGATTGAATAAAACTCTAAAGTTGATGAATAAATTCCAATGTTGTTTTTGATCCTCAAATTCAAGAACAAAATTGTAAACCTTGTTTCTTGATCCAAGAATAATCGTACAACACCAAAATCATATGTGAAAAATAGTAATAATCTACTTCCCTACGAAAATAAACCTAAACTATGTATTTATTGTTCCAAGAAAACCTTTTCCTAACTAAAACTGGAAACCAGATCGTCAGTGACCACGGGCTAGGTGACGATTCGTTAGAACCTTTGACGAGTCGTGCCTTACTAAAAATAGTCGTCCTCAGCATCATACCTAGTTGTGGCAACGGGTCACGTAACGACTTGTTATTCCTGGGAACGAGTCGTTAGGCCCCTTATGGTATGCCAACAAGTGACTTAGTCAACTAACAACTCGTTAAGTCTATCCTCATCTTTACTGGTTACTTTGGCAATAATTTCTCTTCTAGCCTTCACGAATGACTTCACGACTTGTTACCAGATGTAACGAGTCATTCCCTTAACCCGTCCTGTACACTGTCTCTGCTTCTTCAAACTTCAATAATTGCCCACGCCTTCAGCAATGAGTCGTGCTTTTTGCCAACGACTCGTGAAGCGCCTGGTAGTCACCCTTTCAGTTGTTTTCAGCATAAATTTTCCCAGTTCACTTCCAAACCTATTTTCCTGCAACATTAAACTAAAAACACATCATACCTATATAAACATACCCGAAATATGCATAATTTCATGGTTTTAAGCATCGGAAGTACCGTAAAATCACGACACATCATTTATGCATGTATATGATTATGTATATTGGCTCAAGTTATGTTCAATACGACTTTCCCCTTATAATAATGATTTCGATTGTATTACGAATGTTTTGAAAAGCTTGAGCCCTATGATATGTTATGTTATGATATTTATGATATGAGTATGATGTCCTACTCTTATGCTGTTTTATGAGCTTTCACACATTTTATTGTCCATTTTATTACCTTTCATACTCGGTACATTCCATGTACTGACCGCATACTTTCTATGATGTATCATCTTATGATATAGATTTCGGATCTCAAGCTCATCCTCATATCTAGATCATATCAAAGTGCACTTTCAGCTTATTAGTGAGTCCTCATGTTTCGAGGGCCATTTGACAGACATTCATGCTATACTTGGCCCGGGTTAGCTGGGGTTGTTATCCCATAATCCATCGTATGTAGTAGAGGCTTTCAGACAGTATGTAGTACTCAACTTGCGTGTATGTCCAGAGATTTCCTTATGTTATGATTATGTTTATGTTTTCACTATGCCTTGGATTAGCCTTCCGCTTATAATGAATGAAGTTAGGTATATGCTTATTCCATGGGTCGACTTGGGGCCTTTCAGGGTTTTCTTGTCCCGTGTCATGATCTGGGTCTACGTTCGGGTCGTGACACAGGTACTTAATGGAAAAAAGGATGCTAAACCAAGATTGATTAGGTGAGTGTTGTTGTTGCAAGAATTCAACTTTGAAGGGAAAAGACCATATGGGATGTGAGAATCAAGTGGCCGACCACTTGTCACACCTAGAAACTAATGGGCAGCCAAGAACACAACAGGAGATCAATGATGTCTTTTTGGATGAGCGAATCTTAGCTGCAACCCATGACCTTACACCGTGGTTTGCTGATTTTGCTAACTAGCGACATTGTACCTGAAGGATTGAATTTTCAGCAAAAGAAGAAATTCATGCATGATGTCCAAAAATTCTTTTGGGATGAACCGTACCTCTTCTGAAGTTGTGCAGATGGGTTAATAAGGAGGTGTGTTCCTGAAGTGGAGATGGTACCGATTCTAGAGGCATGTCACTCTTCCCCTGTGGGAGGTCATTATGGGAGCGTACAAACAGCGGCCAGGGTGTTGAGATGTGGGTTTTACCGGCCTACCTCACATCAAGATGCACATGACTTTGTGAATCAATGTGATCGATGCCAGAGGATCGGGAGCATTTTGAGGCGGCATGAACTCTCGCTAACACCCATCTTAGAGGTTGAGTTGTTTGACGTTTTGGGGGATCGACTTCATGGGTCCTTTTATAAGTTCTTATGAGAATAAATACACCTTAGTTGCATTGGATTATGTTTCCAAATGGCTGGACATTGTGGCATTACCAAACAATGAAGCGAGAAGTGTTAAGCTCTTTCTAAAGAAACATATCTTCTCGCGGTTTGCCACCCCAAGAGCTATCATTAGCGATGGGGGATCTCATTTTTGCAACCGGGTGTTTAGCACACTACTAGATAAGTACGGTGTGAAGCATCAAGTGGCCACCCCGTATCAGCCGCAGACCAGCGGACAGGTGAAAGTTTCAAACCGGGAAATAAAGTCCATCTTGACTAAAACAGTTTACCTAAACAGAACAGATTAGGAATAGAAGTTAGATGATGCATTGTGGGCATATCGTACTACATTTAAAACACCGATTGGAATTTCCCCTTACCATCTGGTGTTTGGTAAAGAAGTCACCTCACAGTGGAGCTAGAACACTAAGCTTTACGGGAATTGAAGAGTTTAAACTTGGAATGGGGAAGAGCTATCCAAGGTTGAATCCATAATTTACATGAGATGGATGAATTCAAATGAAGGTATAGAGAATGCAGAAATTTACAAAGCTAGAATGAAATATTATCATGACCAAAAAGTTTTGCAGCATAATTTTGTTCCAGGGGATTAGGTGCTAGTGTTCATTCTCTACTAAAGCTATTTCCCGGAAAGTTAAATTCTATATTTCAGGACCTTTTAAGGTTTCTCAGGTGTACGAGAACGGAGCCATCGAACTCTATAGTGAGAATGGGAACAAGTTCAAAGTAAATGGTCAAAGGGTTAAAAGGTATTTGGGGGTGATGGAAGAAGTTGGCCGAATAGAGGTGGTGTATCTGGAGGAGTCGTAGGCTTCAAGGAACTTTCGTCGTGCCACGACGTTAAATAAGACGCTTCTTGGGAGGCAACCCAAGCATTTTGCATTTTTTTCTTCTTCTCTCTCATATGTTTTGTTGTTTTTGAACTTTTTAGGATAGGAAGGGTGCACTACAGGATGAATATAAAACCGACGTGCAACCGGTGAAATGCCGATCTCATTTCGCGGAGCATAGTTCAAACACCCCCATGCCCAGTGCACTAAAGGATTGAAGGTAGATTGGTGATCCAAACCGATGAACCGCCGGTGATAATTCGTGAGGCACCACTAGGGCATCGGTTCCATCTAGAGAACTGAAGGTCCCAAGGCGAACCGGCAGCCCAATCAGTGAAGTGCCATGACAAAATGCGAACCGCCGGTTTGTCACCGCCCTCAACTAGAGTACCTGGGAATGGATCAGGCGTTGGCTCCTCATTTGGCGAAACGCTGGAAGGAATCTGTGGAGCGCCGATCACCCGCCGAACTTGCATTTAGAATAGTGTTTAGGTAATGTGAGCGGCGGCCATAGTGGAAAACTGACGGCTCAATTCGGTGATCGCTGGTGTAGCCCTCGATGAAAAACCATATATCGTAAATCTCCATAAAACTCTTCCAGTTCCCCATTTTTTTCCATCGTCTCCCCAGATTGCCTTTCCCCAAAAATACCCATACTTCCCACCTAATACTTATTAATACTTGCCCATCAAGCATCCATTCAACTTCTTTTCCTTTGCAATTTAAAAAAAACCCACCTATCTTCATCCCCTTTATTCCCCCACAAAGCTTAACAAGCACAGCCCATTGGAGTTAAGAACTTTCTCACTCATTCTTGAAAAGTCTTAATCACATTAGTAATATTTTCCTCTACTCATGCTTATCATGTTTTGTTTTGCTTCTTTATTGTATGTGTGTGAATGTTGTTTTGTTGTGGTCACTTCATATCTGGGTATAATTTACGTACCCAAGTGAGTTGCCCAATACTGGATTGATTGACACCTTTCTTAAGGGCAAACTTGTCTTTTGTTATGGAGATATGAGTGTGATTGGTTAGCTGTTATATGGAGGTGATTTGGTGGGTGACTAAATGCAGAACGACGACTAGCGAATCACCAGTGGTGGTTCACCAGCGAAACACTGATGTGTCCCAGTGTTTTGTTCTTCTTCACAGGGCAAATCGACGAGTCATCGGCGCCTAGCGGAATGCAACTACCTCTCGCTGATGAGTCGTCGATGACACCTGAGCTTGTGAAAATTTTACTTAATTTCTTCTATTTGCCTTAGTTTTGAGTCACACATTATGGCCCATTACTAACCTACATTTGCAGCATCATGTCTATCTCCCAACACTCTCATACAGGCCAAGCATCAGTGTCCACAAATACCCCTCAAGAAGGTTTGGGCTAGAAGGAAAGGAGGAGTTTTACATAGCTTTCAAGGAAAAACATGTCATCCATGCAGAAGCTCAATTTGATGCAGAATCTTTCAAGACTGCGTTCCCAGATATATACCACCAGATTGGGACGTGCGTGCTCTTGGGCATAATTGCATGCCCAAGTGCTACTTTATAACTCAATTTAGTCTTGTTTATATACATTTTCATGTGATTTTATATAAATGTGAATATATACTAACCAACATGATTAGTTCTTGTTTTGGTAGGTTTAAAATGAATTTAAGGGACTAATCCATGAGTTGGTGAAGTGGAGGCATGGGATCGGAATTAAAACGCGAACGTCGGCAAGGGGGATGCGCGAAACAGCCCACCTGCGCGTTGGAAACGTGCCACGGCAGGGAGGCTGCGCGACCAAGGCCGTGACACGCCACCTAGCGCGCTGCACAAGCAGCGTGACACGCTGCCAACATGGCAAGGGGCTACCTGGCGACGGTTTTGTGAGTTTCCAGTGTGCATTCGCGTTACCTCCGTGTCACGGAGGCAGTGCTCCGCGATACACTCCGTGACACGGAGCCATTCCAC